>PVKA01006646.1:0-82346 GCA_004027165.1 Ctenomys sociabilis | reverse complement strand
AATTCTATTCATTCCTTTGAGTGATTTGCTGACCTGGGAGACACATAAGCTAATGGGAACAAGAAGACCCAGACTTTGAAGACGAAAAATCATTTTAGCTTCATTCTCATTCTCTCTCTCTCTCTCTCTCTCTCTCTCTCTCTCTCTCTCTCTCTCTCTCTCTCTCTCCCTCCCTCTCTCTCCCCCCCCCCTGAATTTTCTAAAGTCACTGCAGTTTCAGGAGGAGGAAAATGCCTGAGCTAAAGGTAAGAAACCATTTTTGTAGAGCTAGTGGTATATTTCACTGGTAGACCACAGATCTGCAAGGCTCTGCTTGGTTCATATCTGAAGTGCAAGCACACAGGAGGAGACAGACAGACAGATGGACAGAAAGAGGAGAAGGAAAAGAGAAGAGGAGAGAGAGAGAGAGAGAGAGAGAGAGAGAGAGAGAGAGAGAGAGAGAGAGACCGAAAGAAAAAGAAAGAAAAAAAAATATCTGACAAGTTTGCTGTGTATCCAAATTTGAGGGAATGCAGGGGGATTGCAGTTCAAATTCCTGTGTTCAAGAGCTCCAACATGGTGTCTGTGGGCATGGTTCGAGTGATAGGGGAGAGATGATAAAGAGATACTGGCCATCTCTTATCTTTATTCATTTCAAAAATTGACTTGGAGGAGATTTGATGATATTCTAAGGACTCTACCATAAACACTTTTCTCATTATGTCTGTCCTTCCCTGCTTTCTGACACCATCCTGCAACTTCAGCTTCCTGGACTGCTGTGGACAGCCAGCTAGATCTGCATAATCTATTCAGTTGTACTAAGGATCAGAATCTGGCTTGGCCAGTACAAGATCTAGCACCTCCTTTGGGAAATACCTTCTTTTTATTTAGTGTGCAACTGAAAAAAATATTAGTGAGTTAGCTACTAGGTATTTTAACTATGAGTAAACTCAAATTCTAATCCTCAGGATAAATCTGAAATGTAGATGCTTTTGTTTTTATTTAACCAGTAAGAAAAGCAAAACCCAGAGGAACAAAATGACCTGCCCAATGTCTTGGCTGGTAGGTCATTAAAACTACAGCCCGAAAGGGAGCCTTGGTAACTCTCATTAGACTGGAGGAGTCTGTGTCCACAGTGTCTAAAACTATGGTTACTATTCAACATGTGCAAGTAGAATTGAAAATAAGCCCAAATTTTGGCTTAAGACAAGTAGACCAGACACCCCTTTCTCCCACCCATAGAATGCAAAATGTTCCCAACCCTTTTCAGTGCAGGGTTTGAGCATTACCCTATGTCCCTTCTGATGCTTTAAACATCTCAATTAATTGGGGTACTAAAGGTACTCAACATCAGAATAAATGTGCTTATTTCTTTATGCCTGAGAACTCTTATTCTTTAATTCAGCAAATATAATGTGCTAGTGTATGGTGCCACAGATTAATACAGAAGACTGGAGCTAAGTTTTGGATCAGTAGAGTCAAGAAAAACTTCGTAAAGGGGGCTTTTCTGAAGCTAAGTCTTGAGAGAAGAACAGGCATTAGCAATGTAAAGGACAGGAGCCGCAGGATAGCATATAGAAAGACACAACACATATGACTGCCTTACATGTTTTGCCATCCAGTGTTTTCACCAAACTGAAGTTTTGAGAGGACAATCAAGGAGAGATGCTCATGAAGTGATGAACTGTGTGGACCTGGATCTTAGAGTACTTGGAAGGGGTAGAGGAATGCATACGGGTTCATCATGTCAGTAGTGGCAGCTGAAGTCTTGGAGGAGGAAAATACATACAAAGATTTTGTTTTTGTTTTTGTTTTTCTGGTATGTATGGGGGATTGAACCCATGGCTTTTGGACTGAGTCACATCCCCAGATCTTTTCAATTTTTTTGAGACAGGCTCTTGATAAGTTACTAAACTGCTTAGGCGGAGCTCAGACTTACTGTCCTCTTGCCTTAGTGTCTCCCAGAGAGCTGGGCTTACAAATGTGAGCCACCGTGCTTGGCTAGAAACTATTTTTTGATTTAAAAAAAAAAATCCTATGAGGAAGGTTCCAGCAGGGGTTGGAAACATCTTTACCATTTATAAATAAAGTATATCCAAAATCCTATCGTGCTGTAGTTTTAAGCAACTTAATATGCATGGCACCAGCACACCAATGTGAATTGCATGCTGGTCTTTGTTTTCCATTTCAAAGACATTCCCAGATTGCTGTCTAATATCTAGAAGGAAAGGTTAGTTCCAGAGGTCAGACATCTAAACACGGAAAGTCATATTGCATCATACTCTTTTTAATGGGTAAATATTATGTAACTTTTTAGAATATTTCTTATCTTTTATTTCTTCATTTTAATGGGTATGTCAACGCCAAACCTCAAAATAAGTCATATTTGCATAAAACACAATTGAGGGAAGAAAACTCAAAGAGAAAAAATAATAAATTTGAAACAGATGGCCTTATATTCTTGAGTAAGTTGCTTCACATCCCTTGAGTCTTGGTTCCCCAGTTTCACATGGGGACTATGGGTCCTACCACCAGATAGCTCCATTTTTAATAAGTTTCTAAAACTATTCTAATGGCTAGCAAGAAATGAGACTGGGCTACATAGTTTATTTCCTATTGCTGATGTTTCTTTAAAAATTACCACCAGTGTATTGGCTTGAAGCAACACAATTTTTTTCCTCTTACCTTCTGGAGGTCAAAAGTCTGAAATTAGTTTCACTGGGCTAAAATCAATGTGTCAGCGTTGATGGTTCTTTCTAGAGACTCTGACAAATTCTTTTTCTCTACTTGACTCTGACAAATTGTTTCCCCACTTCTCCAGCTTCTAGAGGATTTCTATATTCTTTAGATTTCTTGGCTTGTTGCCCTTCTCCTATCTTCAGCGTGAATCACTCACATCTCTGTTTCTATCTTCACATCTTTTCCTCTTTTGCATTCATGTCTCCCTCTACCTATGTGATTATATTTAGGATGCAACCAAATAACCAATAGTCTTCTCATCACATGTTCCTTAATCACATCTGCAAAAGATTTTTCTGCTATATAAACTAAAAGTCCTAGGTTTCAGGGTTTGAAACGTAAGTATCTTCCAGAGCTTGTAGTCAACCTATGGCAGTGGGGGAAAACCTGTGGCATGCATGCCACAGTGGGTTGTTTGTTATTACTGAAACCTCTGAATGGTTCACCATCACTGGCCTATAGTGACAAACTGATAGTTTGTCTAACAATCTATTTACATTCTTATTGAAATTAATAAGAGACACTGAATTCTGAATAGGGAAAAAAAGGCACCAGTAGTTCTGTCTCTACCCTGATTTCTTTATTTCCTCATGCCCAGTAAAAGAAAGTAAGGGGTACCATCTGCCAGTCCCATCAGGTGTTGCCTAAGTTCCTTCTTCAGAGAAAGCATCTCACAGAACTACTGACAAGAAAATCATATCCTGGGGACCAGGTGAGAATTAAAAAGCTCCATACTAGTGAGCTGCCAAAGAACTTGTGGTACCAAAGTCACATAGAGCTCAGTAATTTATTCTTTCATTTAGGAAGTATGCATGTAATTGTCTTAGAAATAAAATCATATTTTTACGTTGGATCAAATAATTCTGAAATATGAACTGAAGAAACTACACAAACACTCTTGCTCAATGTCAGATTTTTGTTTCAGTTTTGTATAAAATATATTTTTTACATAATCACGGAACCAGCTGGAGTTGAATGCTTAGTTTTCACAGCTGATAAAAGAGTTCAAATGCTGTCCTTGAGCTCAAAGCCTTGAAAAAGCAGCTGCAAAATACAGTTTCCTCAATTCGCATGCCTTCAGCAGAGGGACATGGCATTCTGAAGTTCTGATAAACTCATCTGTAATTTTGCTCCCAGAAGATCAGGAAAATCAACTGAGTCAACAATGACTCAGCAGTTTCCCCCTCCCTTTTAGCCCATGCAGTGCAGCTAAAATGGAGAAATGGATTCAGAACTCACACCTCTCTCAATGCTTGGGTGGCTCCCTTCCAAGCCACTAGCTATTCTTTCTGCTTTCTTTTCTATTTTTTAAAGCACAGCCGGCCTGGATGTACACTCACTCCTTTTGCTGTTGCTCTGAATACACTTATAACCCATGCTCTGAGTCCAGCAGTTGCAAAGAAAGGAGATATTAATGAATAAAATCACCCCTGCCTGCCAGAAAGCTCACTGTACTGGGCACCTCTCAACTCTTCCTTCATCACACAGAGAGAAACAATGAGGAGGTCAGACAAAAATGAAGACACTATGTTATTCAGTGACTTGAACCACAAGCTAGTGTAAAATTCCATTTCAGAGAATTGAGGACAATTTGGGGTCATTACCAAATCTCAGCAGCTCAAATTTAATCCTGTTGATGGTAAGCTTGAGGTTTATTTTGGAGAGAGGAAAATTATGTTGTGTGGAGAACTGTGATACTTGATGGGCTCTTCCATTTCTCCAAAGGTATCATTCTAAGCTACATGCTGCTTCTGAGAACAAGTCTGGTTATAATATATCTCAATGAGTTTCTATGTGATGATAAATTTTTAAATGTTCTATAATTGTAGGGGCTGAGGGTTTAGCTCAGGGGTAGAGCACATGCTTAGCATGCATAAGGCCCCAGATTCAATCCCCAGCACCCCCAAAATAATTATGCCTGAGGGCAGAAAAATAAGTTGATTTATTTCCTTTCTAGGTCATAACATTTCACATTTGATAGTTCTTCCAAATACACATACTGTTGGCCTGATCAATGCTCATACATCCAAGCATGCTGCATCTAGCTCATCGTTCTTCACACTACCAAAACCTCTAGAGGGCCTGCCTTCCACCCACATCCTTTCTTCTCAGAATTCTTAGAGAAATGTGCTCAGATGATAGGATTTCACTCATGAAGCAAGGCAGCACTCTCCTCCATTCTGGGGTAAAATCGATCAGTGCTTAAGGTATGGCAAAGAGAATGTTAAGTCCCCTTATCGCAGTGTATGTGTATACACTTATAGTAGAAACTGGCTCTAAATGAGAAACTAAATTGATCTCTAATTGATCCACAGATAATTACTAAGTACCTTCTATGGCCCAAAATGCCATAGAGGTGAGCAAGATTGCCATAATCTTAGCCTTCATGAAAGAACAAAAAAGCTAGACAGTGACAGCCCTGTGACAAAACCCACAGGTCTGTTAAGCATTGCAAAAGTAAATCTCAGGTTGCAGTTGGTGAGTGGTAACTGAAGTGAATTGCTGCTGAATTTGCTGGCTTGCTGTCAGACTGCCCAGTGGCCCATAAGCAAATGTGTCACAGGCATTTTGAAAATAAAATTTCAGAGAAACAAAAACTGTTTCAAGAGGAGAGTAAAATTCTGGACTATCTCAAAGGTAGGGTAATGGGTGCCCACCTATACAGACCCAACACAGGTCTTATATTTGGCACAATAGCAGGTACCATATGCCTAGTGACTATAGACTCATTTCTTAAGAAATAAAATTAACTTCTGTCATCCCAACAATCACTGGTTCGCTTTCATTCACCTCTGTATGGGCCAGTAATCTGATAAATAACTGAGCTCATCTTTGGGGATCAATGTTATAGACTTGTACTAACTGCCACCAATAGAGTAGTCTTTCATGGAAAAAGTAAAAAAAAAATTCAGGATCCCCTAATTTATATTGGTAAGAAATTTCTTAACTTTTTCCTTCTGGGTGTAAAGTTAACAGATGGCAATCACCACAGGTTCCTTTGCCATTGTAGAAAAGTTTCTATGCTGGCACATCTCCAGGAAGATAGGAGTAGCTACTTCTGCCTTTCAGTCTCATTGTCACGTGTTCATTATAGATGCACACACACACACACACACACACACACACACACACACACATGATCCATGAATGAGCCAGCTAATGCAGGCTTCTGCCTACAGTAAGGGTAGTTTAAAGCAAACCACTTGGCAAAGATTTTGCTATCAGCTAGACCCATACACAACTTCTCAGTTTTTCTTTAGCATATGGAAGGAAAATAGATACCTAAACTCAGGGAAGGTACAATGTAGGCCATGAAGATCTTACCAATCTAGAGTTGAGGCAATATCTGAGCCATCTCTCCTCTCAAGGGCTCCAAAAGGAACTCGTAAATAATGTGTTCTTGGGATGAATGGCATCATCAAAAGAAAGCCTATATATCAACCAAATGCACCAAAAGTAGAGAATCTATGTGGTATGCGACACTTTTCTTCTGACTGACTAGATATCTTTAAAATTCATACAAAACATACTCTTTCCTCAATGGCTTGCATGAAAAGATACTATTGTATAAGATCATACACAAACACCTGGTCATATAGAAATTCTTAGCTTTGTATATTGCCTATTGTGAAATTCTCTTGAAATCCCTTTAATGATGACATTTGTGTCTTTGTCATATGCAGTACATTTCTGGATTTGGAAATGAGTGTGCTTCAGAGGACCCACGCTGTCCAGGTTCCCTGCCACATGGACAGGTATGAATGAGTAAAATGGCTTAGCATTGAATTGGCAGCCCAGATGATTAACTTTCAGGCTAAAATGCCTCCATCAAATAAGGCTCTTCTATGTTGGTGGGTGAACAGTCTCAGGGTTTCACAAGTAATATGGACAATTGGGATACAAAGCGATGACTCATGATGGTTAAATGTGTATTGGTAGTTTCCTGTCAGTCAAGCCAAATTAGTAAAATTAACCATAGGGCTTTCAGAAGGAGTCTCAAAGTCCAACACTCAGAGACTTCCCCTGAAACAGTGTATGACAATGTGAAACAGTTTCTGACAATGGTAAGAAAATAAATTTTAAAATATATGTGCAAAGGTGTTTGAACAAGTGTTGGTATAGCAAAACTATAATTATAAAAGATTTCCAATATATATCATGGCATAAAAAAAAGTGCTTATGATAGAATTTTCTTTTTAAAAAAGTACTAATTGTTACAGGATTACATGTATCATAGGATCTTGTACTGGTCACTTTGTTACCTTTAGGAGAAAAGGTACCCACAACTTAAAGGAGAGAATTTATTTTGGGTCACAATGTCAGTTTGCAGTCTTTTGGCTCCAAAGCAAATATACAATGCAGAGAAGCTGGTCAAGGAGCACCTCTCACCCAATGGCAATCAGGAAGCAGAGAGAGAAGGAGGGGCCGGGGACAACAGTCTTCCAGGTTATGCCACAAGTGATTCACCCATTCTGATCAGGCCTTACCTCGAAACACAAGACTTTGGCGGATATTTTAAATCTAAATCATAACCTTCTGCCCCTGGCCCTCAGAAAATACATACCCAACTCATTGTGCAAAGTGCATTTAGTCCACCACAGTGTTTCTCTTGTATGAAAAACTGGAAGTATAAATAAGGATCAAAATGTGTATTATTGTGAAATAGGAAGAAAATGTTCAAAAGGGAAGAGAAAGTATGGGAGGCATGGGGGAAAGAAAGAGAGGGAAAATAAAAAGAAGAAATGGAAACTAAGCTTTTGTAAATAGAGAGGGGAAGAAGGGTTGAAGGGAGGGTGGGGGAATGAGGAAAAAGAATCAAGATATACCATGTACAGGTACAAATTCCCTATGATGACTGTGATCATTGTGAATACCTAAAATGTACCAATAAACTTGAATTAATTAAAATATTAAAGATGCATTTACTTCATCTATTAGAGTGACCAAAATCTTAACAGATCCAGCGTTGCTATAAAGTCCAAATTCAAGGTCTCCTCTAAGATAAGACTAATCTGTGAGAAAAGTTTTATTGTATTAATTTTCTGAAAATAAAAAAATTGAATATTTCCAATATACAATGGCACATCCCCATTCCAAAAGGAGGAAAAAATAGGGTAGTAAAAAGGAATGGACCAAACAAGATGAAATCCAATAGCATAAGCAATGAATCCTGAAGTTTTATGCCCAGCATCTAGAGATGTATGAGATGTGAACCCCAAAGGCCCTAAGCAGCCCATTCTGTGGTCTTTCTAGTTCTAGCCCATGTGTCTACTTTCTTGGACTGGCTCTGCTCACTGCCTGAAGTTTCCTTCTCAGAGATCCTAGGTTCCTAGTATCTCTCATTTCCTGAAGTCTCCACTACATTTTTTGTTTCATTCCAAAGCTTCCTGCACTGCCCTCTCAGGGACTACTTGCCTAGAATCTGGGTAGAATCCTTCATGATGCTATAACTCTCGCATTCTGTGTCTCTGAAAAACTAGCATCAAGGTCTATGCCAGCTCAAGCAGTATCCAGGCCCTCTTAGACCAAGCCTGAAGTGGCCTTTAAGTGCCTGAGTGGATAATTATAGCAAAATGAATCTCAGAGAAAGAACTCCCTTGTGCAAAGGGCCCAAGAGTTCCCTTCTTAAATGAAAAGTTTATATGGTTTTCAGCTTCAAAACCATATGATGGGTGGGTTCTTGATGGTTCCAGAGAGATCTTCAAGCCATGTTTCCTATTGCCTAATGCAAAGCACTTGGCTTCCTCTTAATACTAATTTTTAAACAATCATGTTATTCTGGATCTCCTCAGACACACATTTAGTTTTTTTTTCTGGTAAGACTGAAAAAATTTCAAATCATTGAGCTTTGCTGTTTTCTCCTGGTTCTCCTGGCTAAAAGCACCTATGGAATGTACCCTTACCACAACCTGATCATTTTCCCTAATTCTTTTGTCATACTTCGTCTCTTACAAAAGGTCTCAGTGCATGGACACAAGGTGGACAAATTTTCTGCAGAGTATAACACATATGGCTCTGGTTCAGATTTCAGTAGAACCCTCCTTCCCACGTGAAACCTCATAAGCCTGGCCTTACTACTGACATTCCTATCAACACTCTTGGCCTTTCAAATTCTGACCATAATCACTCATCGAGCTCTGCTTAAAATATTATCTAGTGGGCATCTCTAAACCTTTCTAACCTTCTTCTGCAAACCAGTTCCAAAGGCTTCTGAACAACAGTCAGGTACAAGTCAGGATAATGAGCCTACTTCTCAAGTACCAATATCTGTGTGAGTCACCTTTTTATCACTGGAACAAAATACCCCCCCCCAAAAAAAAAGTGCAATTGAAAGGAGAGATTTACTTTACTTCAAAGTTTTCAGAGTATTCAGCACATGGTTGGCTAACTCCCAGGAAGAAAGGACATGGTAGAAGGGCTTGGCAGAATAAGCTGCTCACCCATGGCAGACAGGAAACAGAGATAAAGAGGAGCCCAGGAAAATGATACTTCCTTCCAGGTCATACCCCCAGTGACCCACCTTCTCCAAGTTCCATCTCTGAACACAAGACTTTTGGGAGATATTTTATATCTGAATCATAAAGGATCCTCATTTTTCAGGATAAAAATGTTAACATCGAATGATTTCTTATTGATGAGATACTAGGTAATACATGTTTTATAAATCATCTACTTTTATAATGCAATATTATGTCTGAGTTGGGGATGGTTACATGCAATGGCCCAAAGCATGTCCGTCTGGAGCAGGATTCCTGAACTGAGTTAGCTGGTGGGCATGTGGGATTCTTTTTGAAATGACGTTATTTATTTCTTGATTTGTTTTAGAATAATCCTCAGATCTGCCCCTACAACCTGTATGCTGAGCAGCTTTCAGGATCTGCTTTCACTTGTCCTCGGAGCACCAATAAAAGAAGGTATAAGGATGATTAATTCTAGTTTATAGATGGAGAGAACTATGCCCAGGACCTCAGGTTTCATCCTTTACTTGGACCATAGGAGCCCAGGATTGTCCACAACCCTTCTTCTCAAAGGCTGTGTTCTGAGCTACAGTCAGAGTCCAGGCCTTGTTCCCAGCTAGCATCAAGCAAATGACAGGAGAAAATGAAGAACACAAAGCCTGGAAAACTTACAAGTTTTCACTTGCAAATTCTAATCAGTATTCAGAAGAAAATGTTTCTAATACTCTAGCCTTCCTTTAAGAATTGTCTAGTTAACCTTTGCGTCTTGATTCACTTGGATTTTTTTTTTTTTGGTATATAGTGATTCGTGACAATATAGAATTCAGAGAAATATCTTTCTCATCTGAATAGAAGCATTACATTCTTTGCATGAAAACATTGGACCAGCCAAGATGGGATAGCTGAAAGGCCATGTACTCTGGACCCTCATGGTTTGAGTAAATAAGGTTTCTACTCTTTGGAATTTGCCTTAGCTAGAAGCCAGCACATTTGTTAGCACAGTGCATTGTGTTCATGCTTGCTCTAATCCCACAAACCAGGTCAGTGAACTTGTTCTTTTGATTAACTTTTCTGGGGCAGGTCGGATACAGTAGATGTTGTGCATTTGGGAAGCAGTAAGTTTTGTAATGTAAAAAAGTGGTACCTAACCGAAGGAATTTCAGTCTCTAAAAGCATCTGTGACCAAGGCTGCTGCTAACATTAGAGATTTGCTGAAGAAGGCAGGTGGTCTTGCACTGTCTAGAGGGAGGGAAGAGGTTTATCTCTGCAGTGCTCTCCTGAGAAGCAAATATGACAGTAAATACAAAAGTACTACAAAAGGACCTCACAAATGACAGACTTAGAGGCCAGGGAGATGGCTCAGTGGAATAAGCACTTCCCTGGCAAGCGCAAGGGCCAGAGTTCAATTCCCAGTTCTGCCAAAAAAAAAAAAAAAAAGACAGATTTTCTCTCTGATTAGTCATTCATGCCCACTCTGACGTCAGACCCCCTGAGTTTAACTGTGGAGTCCTTCTTGAACCATGTGAGCTTGGATAAACCATTAAGCTCTCAGAAGTTCTAGTTCTTCTTTTGTAAAATAGAGACTATTATAGCACACATTTCATGGTTCTAAGGATTAAAGGAAATAATATAAAAGGTTTAGCTTATTGCCTGGAAATAATTAATGTTCAACTAATAATAGATATTATTAAAAATCATCACTGCCACCAGAGTAAAGTTTCTGCTCCATTCAGGGTATCTGTGGATGGTAGAGAACTGAGCAGGAAATGTGGCAGGGGCTATGTTATAAAATCAGTATTTATGTTGTTTTTCTCTACATAGATATGTATATGGAGGGACAGGTGAAGAGATGGTTTCCCATACATGTGAAAAATCAAGTTACTTCCGCTGTTACTTAATTAGCCAGCTGCCCACCAAGCCCATACAGATAGGCTAAAGTTAGCACCTAGATAATTTCTATCCATTCCAATTTGTGGAAACCAGACTTCTGTGACTATGTTCCTGATTTTGTGGCCCATGCACTTCCAGGCCACCTGGTCTCCAGATTCAGCTGCCTGTCCCCATTATTCAGCAACATCTTCAGCCAGCAGGCGCTGAGCTCTGTTCCAGGAGGCTGAAAAGGAGCTGTTGGCATTTCATTAAGGAGCTGGCAAAGTTCCTCGAATCTGAATTAAATCATTGTCCAAGGCAATGCAGTGCAGCCTGGGGAGTTTTTATCAACTCAGCTAAAAAATAAGGGATGCTAGGTATGGCTCACCCATCTGCTTAGAATGCTCAAATAGTATCCATAAGAATTTCATGAAAATGTTCAAAATCCCCTATATGAAGATGGGTCCAACTAGCCTGAAATTCTGTCTCCACTCACTTAATTACAGACTGTGGAAAACCACAAAACTATTAGAGATTCTATCTACCTGAGGGATTAAGTTGTATTTGATTAGCTGGCTGACCTTTTGGGTTCTTATAAGGAGCAGAGAATATGGATTTGGACTGTGGCAAAAACTCAAATAATTAAAGGAGGTTAGACGGTTGAATAAGCATCTAGCAAGTAAGTACCTACTATGTGCTAGGCATTTTCAGTATAGATGATTTTCACCACAAAGATGGAAAACATAAAATCCAGTAATGTTAATGACTTTACCAGAGTCATATCTAAGATATGCACACGTGCTTTTAACTCCATATACTACTAGGTGATGGAGGTGCTTAGCAAGTCTGTCTTCTGAGGTTGTATCATCAAAAACTGGAGGAATAGAATAGAAACAGAACAGATCTAGTCCATTAATCTCTCAGACAGTTCAGAAATGGAACACTTTTGGGCCAGATTGTCCTTGGGCTTGAAGGGCCAGAGTCTTAAAATAAACCTGATCTTCACTTTCAGCAGTCAGGTCTTTCTTCCTTCTGTACCCTATCAGAGTTATGAAAAGACTTAGTCCTTCTTAGTGACTTCCAGTGTCCCTCTCTACTTCTGGAAAGTTCTCCTCCTTCGGGATTCCTTCATTTGACATTTGTCCCTTTCCAATACTTCAGATCTGGTCCTTACAGAGAAATGCTTGGTTCAGGCCTTGACATATTCAGACAGTAAGATTTATTTTATTTTTTCCCATAATTTTAATGAAGAACAAATAGCAATGAGACAGTTTCAAATCAAATTAGTAGAACAGATTCAATAATTAACACATTGCATATTGTTTTCTTAGTGGTTATTTGTTGTATACGGTGCAGACATGCTATTCTATTTACAAACACTATTAGAGCAGATGCATCTATTCATTGAATTAAGAGAATGTAGCTGTATACCTATCTTTTCTTAAAGCTGAATTATAGTACAGTTTCAATAATTAATACTTTTTACATTCTTATTTTCCTAGTGGTTATCCATAGTACAAGAAGCAGACAGGATATCCTGTCCAAACACTATTAGTGCAAATCTTTCTTCTCATAGAATTATGCGAAAGTAGCTGCGAATTTATCCTAACTGTTCTATATATACAGATACAGAATGGTCCTTCCATTGTACCCCCTTTTTTTGTTTAGTCTTGTCAGAGATGGGTATTCTATCATCATTCAATTATTATAGGTGCTTGAATTCATCGAAACAATCCAACACAGTCCAGCATTCCACAATAGTAGTGGGTTATCTGAAGAAGTTGTTGACTAGAGCCACTTACAGCTCAGCTTATTATTATGACCTTATTTTATATACTTCGTTTTTATGCTTTTCTATTGGATGGTTAAGGCTGAGATGAAGCATGACCAATATAACAAAAAATGTAACTTTTGTATCTGATGATGTCAGTCAAGTCCCCTCAGAGTTTATCCTGAGACCCTGTACCTCACTTTGTAGATCCTTTGTCAGTGTCAGCTGTGTGGATGAGTCACAGCCATTGCTTGACCAACTTGTGACAGTAAGATTTAGAAAAGGAAGAAATTAAAAACAAAGGAACTATGAATATATTGCAATAAAAGGTGGACATACACTCATATACTTTGGGGCTATTGGAAGTGTTAATCTCAGAAAGCTTTGCAAACTAATAGCAAAAACAACTCAAATAAAAACAATATAAGACTTGTTTGAGTAATTCATGTAGTAAACAAATTCAAACTGATAAATAATGGATCAATTTCCAACATTACTCATAATAAAGAAACATGAAATGAAATAAGATACTATGTCTCACCTATGATACTTTATTAATAATATACCAGACATGATGATCAGGCACTCTCACATGTTATTGACATATGAATAAAATTGTACAACAACTTTATATATAAATTATATAAACATTGGGGCTGGAGAGATAGCTCAGGGGCATAAGTGACTGCCAGGCAAACATAAGGTCCTGAGTTCAATCTGTTACAAAAAAAGAAATATACATTGGATATTATGCTTGAGTACATATGAAAATGGTTAAGCCCTGATGCTTTTAAGGAGTAGCCTTGCAGAAATTGGAGGAGCTATTCACTTCTTACAACTTTTTAAATTATCTCAATTATTACCACTGGCATGGTTCATGTTTTTCATTTTTAAAGGATCTCCGGGAGAAATGTAAGAAAAATAGACTTGTATTTTAAAAATAACAATGATAAGGCCAGGAGTGATGGTATATACCTAGAGTCCCAGAACTCAGAGATCAAGGCAGAATTACTGTGAGTTTGAGACCAGCCTGGGCTACGTGTGAGTTCAAGGGCAGTCTAAACTTCACAATGAGACTCTGCCTCAAAAAAACAAATGAAGCCAAAATAAATAAATATTTTTTAAACTAATAAACATAGCCAAGTGTGATGGCACATGCATGTGATCCCAGCTACTCAGAGGCTGAGGCAGAAGAATTTGCGCAATTTAGCAGGATTCTATCTCAAAATAAGAGAAAAAAAAAGGGGGGTGTGAGGCAGTATAGCCCAGTGGTGGCTCTGCTTTCCACTTCCAGGACTGCCCAAAACAACAAAACACCCACAGTCTCAATTTATGTAGCATTCATTGTATTGATCTTCGAGAGCAAAGATTAATATCCTTTGATATAGAACAGGCTAGTTTTTTTCTATGGATTTCCCTCAAGATACCTCCTCTTCTCTTACAGATGTTGGGAATGAATGCTTCCTTTTTGACTGTATGGCAATAACAAGGAATGAACACCTAATTTGAGCACTGAAAGATGTCATGGAAAGGAGAGAAAGGGCCAGAACTATGTGTTGTCATCATTCATAGTAAAGCCCACAGATTGTTACTGAATTGAATGTCTTCCTGAAGGTACCTTCTGAGCTAGTCCGTGTGTCACCTAGCATTGCCCTAAGGCTATGTGTTCTTGTCTCCCTTAGCTGGCTGTACAGGATTCTACCTTCAGTTTGTCACAAGCCCTTTGAGTCCATTGACCAAGGCTATGTCACTCACAACTGGGATGAAGTTGATCCTGATCCTAACCAGGTAACTTGGTCCTGGGTATTGGAGCACACCATATATCCAAACCTAGAACAGAAATATTTAAATCAGGGCCAAGGGCCTTGAAAAATTAGACAGCTTTCAAAAATAAATATTAGCATGTCTATTTTGGGCTTAAACTTAAGAGAATATTTTTGAATTACTTGATGTGTGTACCTGTGTATGTGTGTGCACATGTGTGTGTGTGTGTGTGTGTGTGTGTGTGTGTCTTTCTTGCCCAGTAATGGTGAATTATGTAGAGATGAGTACCCAAACTGAAACCCAAAACCCATTTACTTATTATAAAGCGCCAACATTGCAATTAAACCTGGATACTGAGAGCTTAGTTTAGAAAAAAACAACACATACATTAACATATTTTGTCTTAAAAGAAACACATGCTAACTACCACATGTTCCATAGGTTCACCACAGTGTAATCTAGCTTAGTAGGTTCAGACTTAGAAGCAATGCCATGTGAATTTAATGAGTGAGAATTATGCAGATTCATCAAAATACCTATATGGGGGCTGGGAGATAGCTCAGTGGGTTATGCACCTGTGTGGCAAGTACAAGGTCCCAAGTTTGATCCCTGATACAGAAAAAAACCAACTATGTGGGTATTTGCTTTGTTTTAATCTAAACACACCAAAGAATACAGAAAACACACCTTCAATGCTGATATCCTTGAAGGGAGGCCTCTGAAATTTGTATTTTTTTGTCTGAGCAGGATTATGTAAGTCACATGGTGACAGATTGCTCTCCCATTGTCTTCAGACATAGAAACTTCCAAAGTTTGCCAAACTTTTCTCCCTTTTTGCTGTAGTGAAGAGTGGGCTTTTTGTCCATATATCAGTATTATTTATATACTTTGCATCCCACAAAATAGGTGTATTACTGTAATCAACGAAGATCTTTTTTTACCTTCTGAAAACCCTAGCTAATTGCCTTTGTTTCAGTGTGTCACTGAAAAGAGGTTTTTTTTTTTGTTGTTTTTTTTTTTTGCTGAACCAAGGATTGAAGCGCTTATTCTACTGAGCCATCTCGCTGGCCCCATAACAGGCTGTTTCAGCTACTTTTCTTTCACTGATGAAACAAAATAGCAGACACTCAAAGTTGAAGAAGAAAAGGTTTATTTAGCTCAGAGTTTGTAGCGGTTTCAGTCCATAATCCGCTGGCTCTACCACAGGGTGGTGTGGAAGAGGGAAATGAAAGAGAAGAACCAGTTCACAGCAAGCAGAAGACAACAAAAGGAGGCAAATGAGAGTGCAAGTCTTCTCTGTCCCTTCTGCTGTATTTAGATTACCAGGATTGGGGGGGGATGCCAAATCACCTACCCTTACTCCCAGCATTGCATACTCTAGATTCAGCCACCTCTGAAAAAGCCTGGCCAATGACCACATGAGGCTTTTCAGGGCCATCTAGACCCAGACCACAACACACACATATACAGCAAAACCAGGCATGAGTCTGTATCCCTGGTCCCTCTCCTTCCCAGCTGTGTCCTGGAGCCATGGTTTTTTACTTATAGAATGTAATAACACCATCTGCCTTGCAATACTGTTGTGAAGATGACATACAATAAGAGGTGCAAACATGCTTTGTAACCATGCCTGGCATGTTGTAGGCAAGAACTAGTCCTCTGAGACCACCATCTTGAAATGTTCACTTAAAGGCAATGGTATGGGCTAGCCACATAGCTCAGCAGACTTATGTGGCTGACCTTAGATGAGATTCCTAGGCTGGAAGTTTAAGACCATTATATTTTTTGGAAGATTTTTTTTTAAGCCAGATAAGAGAACTTTGGAAGGTCCCTTCCTGTATGGAGGAGAAACTAGGGACCCTTAATGGGATTTGGATTATGAAATTGTTTTCTTAGTTTGAAAGTATGTCAGACCTCCATACTTTGAAGTGATGATTTCTGAGCCCCAAAAGTTACATCTCAAAGTCTATAATTTCTCTCTCAGAGTTGCAATGATCATATTAATTTATTTTTATTTTAAAAGGGAGATTTTTAAAAGTCTAAACTTTAGGGAAAAGTGCAATGTGATTTCACTATGGGAAGTGTAATAGCTTAATAACACAACTCCATCTTCAACTAGAAAAAATAAAGGATGAGGGCTGGGGAGATAGCTCAGTGGCATAAGCACCTGCCTGGCAAGCTATTGCTTTCATAGCATTCCTGGTCAAGTTAAACAATAACCAAAATTTTGTTGCATACTAGTTTTGGAAGATTGAAAGGTATTTGGACCACAGTAAGTTTTTAGTTCTTTTGTTCAGGGGGCAGAGAATCCTCAATTATGTTTTTGATGATTCTTTCAAATAGAATCATATCTCACATTTTGCAAAGGAACAAGTAAGATGAAAATTAAGTAGAAATGAAAAATCAGCAAATAAGGTGAAAATTAAGTAGAAATAAAATTATATCTGAAGATCCCTTTAGCCCTTATAAAATATAGGATATGTGGTTTTGTGTGTGTTATCCAAGATGGTAATCTTTTTTGTACACCAAATCCAAGGACCACTGAATTAGATTAAATGAAGGATTATGGGGGAAAGCCTATAGTCAAACTTCAGGAATTTGAATCATGTGTTTTTTAAGATAACAAACTGGGAAAATGCCATGGGATGGGGGTTTTCAGAACCTCTGTCTGCTCACATTGTCCCTAGCAGTTGTCTCATCCTTCAATCCTTCATTAATACACCTTCATAGCCTTGGTTGTCAGGGCAATGATGGAACCATATTTCTTTTACACAGTCTTATTTAGGATAGGGAATTATGTTTTAAATCCAATATTTAGGAAAAAGTGTAATGTTACTTCCCTTTGTGATGGGTAATATGCTCAAGAATATATGATTATTACATGTTATTTTTAAGACTAGGATAGCTACCTATTGTTTAACATGAATATATCCATCCTTAAATGTTATTTTGAAATGCAAGTAGCATATCCATGGAAACTGTAAAAACAGAACTCCAGATTTATGAAATAAAAGGGCTTATTGAGCCATTACAGATGCCAATGATCTGGCAGATCAGAGCTAAAAGCATGTAAAAATAAACTGGGGTAAGGGAGTACTCTTACCCACACTAGCTATAGGGATGAGGGTTGGGATAACATTGAGCTAGAAGGCTTTGGAAGGAGGGCAGTTCAAAGGGATCGTTGTAGCTGGTGGTCAGTTGGGTTGACAGGCCTTAAAGTTTATATACAAACAGAGCAATGGCCCTGGTGTTCACTGGGATGAAATCTCTAGTTTTAGTTTCTTGAGCTATCTCCATACTAACTTCCATTGTGGCTATACTAGTTTATACTCATTCTACAATGAGCAAGACTTCCTTTTTCCTCATAGCTTTACCAGAATTTGTTATTGGCTGATCTCTTGATGATAGCCATTCTTTCTGGAGTAAGATGGAATTTCAGTTTTGTTTTAGTTTGCATTTCCTGAACAGCCAGTGATGTTGAATATTTTTCATGTGTTTACCAGCCATTTTTATTTCTTCTTCTGAGAAATGTCTATTTATTTCAGCTACCTATTCTTTAGTTGAGTCTTTTAATTGAAGGGGGTCTAATTTTTTTAGTTCTCTATTCTACATATTAATTCTTTATTTATAGAATAGATGACACAATTGTTCCCTATCTGTAGGCTATATCTTCAGTCTGTTCATTGTTTCCTATGCTGTACAGAAGCTTTTAAATTTGCTAAGATCCTATTTGTTGATTCTTGGTGCTATTTCTTGTGCCATTGGAGCTCTGTCCAGAGCCTTTGCCTATACCTATGTCTTCAAGAGTTTTACCTATTTTGACTTCCAGCAGATTAAGTTTTTTCTGTTTTAATATTTAGATACACATCTTAAGAGTCCAGCAATTCTTAGTTTTCTCCAACTGTATCTAAGGTCTATTGTTGTTTAGGTGTCTTTCTATTCCAGAGTCCCCTCTTTTTTACCCAGCTGTGGCAATGTCCAAGCTAAAATGTGTCCCCACTAAGGCCAGTAGATAAGGAAGGTAATCGGACCCCCATCTCCATGCTGGATGTAGGCTGTAGGGTGAGAACTGAAGTGCTCGATGCTGACACTGTCAAACCCAGAGCAACATGAGCCAGGCCTGGCCTTTGGCCATGTAGAGCGGGGCCTGTGTCCTTTTCAGCCTGAGCTTCAACCCTTCACAAGTTCTCTTTCCATCTACTGTCTGTGTGTCTCTTTGTCTGTGGCTGTCTCTTACCCAGTAACGGTGGGAAGCTAACACTGGAAATTCTGAAGTGAAGCCTTCTCATGGCTGCACTGCATCCCAGACTTAAACATTTCATTCTTTCCCAGATTGCCTTGCACTGGGTCCCCTCCCCAGTGTCGCCTGATATGTGAAAAGACTGCCATCTAGGCAAAACCCTGTACCACCCATAAGATTATAGCTGCCAGCCCAGTCCACCACTGTCATTTTCCCTGAAACTCCCTGTAGCCACTAGCATTCACCCTGCTTCAGCAAAATCAGACCAGGGACAAAGTCCAGACCATTTCTTTCCCTTCTCCCTTCTGTCCATTGTGGCCTATCTGTTCAACTGCGAGTAACCTTTTGTCAATTCTTTATTAATTCCCAGGGATCTCTCTGTCTCTCTGTCTGTCTTCTGTCTGTCTGTCAGTCTGTCTGTCTATCTCTGTTTCTGTCTCTCTGTCTCTTTCTCACCCTAAGTTTAAGTTATTATTTTGCATTTGGCTATTTTATACATTCTCCTCCTTTGCTTGACTCTACTTACACAATTCATCTCACTTCACCTGAATTATTATAATGTAGCTACTTCACCTATCCTGCCCCCTTCTACCAGATTCAGCTCATTAAAAAGTTGTCTCAAAAATCTCCATATTCCCCATGAACCCTCCTTTCTACTGCCTGGATAGTTCAGTATAGGTGCCCAAGACAGGAGGTCAAGGTTTCTAATTCATTGACATGGGCCTTCAAATGCTCTGCTTCCTTCCCTCTCTCCTATTTATCAGTCACATTAGAGCATCACCATTCCAGGACAGCATCACAAATTCTTTTGTCTTAGTGTTTTGTGTTCTTTCATTTACCTGAATTTTCTCATCTTCCCTGACAAATATCTACCCATTAAAATCCCACCCATTATTTAAGACTCATTTTAAATACCGCTTTCTTCATTGAACTATTTTAGTATTTTTCAGAGAATCTAAGAATAGGAGGCATGTCTCCACCATTTTTATCTGATCTACGGCACCCAGCATATACGTTCTTCCAAATATGAAATTTGCAAGTATTTGTTGAATTTATTTCCTGGTAGCTCAGGCTTCATCATCCTATAAATAGATTGGATTGCATTTCCCTAAATGCGTTCGCTGGCATTTGCCAGTACTGCAGTGCCCAGTGCCTTGTTCAATCCTTTTGGACAGTTTGCTAGTTCTTTTTTATAGTACATATCTATCAACTCACATTTTACTCCTTGGGAAGATATTGGAGCGGTCTGCAAACTAGATGATTTCATTACTTGAATCTCTTATTTTCCATGTATAAGATGTTAGATAAGCCCTGTGGAAATATTTCTGTTTACATTTTTCTTCTAAAGGCATTTTTATTATACATTTCCTTATTTTTTGTCAGGAAGACTATACATCTTGGGTGTTCTGCAGTGGTTTTCCTGAGTGGGAAGACTGTGCTATGTTCACCCCCAGCACCTGGAGTAAAATTTGGCACACAGAGATTCAGTAGATATTGTTTATTGTCTACTGAAAATTTATTATGAGTGAATTAACATAAGGGGATTGGACAAGAATGCTAACATTGACCTTGGCAGAGGACTGTCACACTTTTAACATATAGATGTTTAGGCCTGTCAACCCAAATGATCCACCAGCAACAATGATCCCTTTGGACTGCCTTCCTATCCCAAAGCTTTCTAGCTCAACACTATCTCAACCCTTATCCCTATAGCCAGTGTGGGTTAGAGTACTCTCCTACCCCAGTTTATTTTTACATGCTTTTAGCCTGATCTGTCAGAGCTTTTCCAGTTACCACTCAGCCCTGCTGCTGGTAGTTGTAAATATACCTTAATGTTTCCAAACTTAGAAAACTTGGAGTTAAGCTAGATAATAGGAATATTCCTTTTAAAACTAAGATCCCCTGATTTTTCTGAGATTTCACCCAAAATTGCCATGAAGTTAGCTAGACTGGATTTAGGCTAATTATTTAGCCTTTTTATTTCCTAGTATGAATTTTGAATCTCAGTTATTGAATGTTAACAAGGATTCTCTGTCTTCCTCCTTTAATAATATCAAAGAAATTTATTTCTGACTTTGGAACCCCTATAAGATATTTTCCAATTAGTTTTTCATTTATAATTAAGTAGAAGCTTTTTTTCCAGCAGAATTTGTCAACCCAACTGCAAATATGTAAATCAATGATAGCACTGAAAGGAAAAATAATACACAAATTCACAATTATAGTTGGAGATGTCAATATCCCTCCCTTATGAGTTAGTAAGCCAACTAAACTGAAAAGAAGAAATAATGTAGACATGATGAATTTGTACATGCATGAAGAACTAAGTTATATTTTGAAAATAATCTTTGGACTTTGAGAAATGTTTGCAAAGTTTCTAGCTATTGCCTGAGCATCATTTTGCTTTCAAAACCTCTCACAGATTTGCTGTATTCTTGTTTTTGAAATATAGTCATGTTCGCAAGTGCCTTATATCTATTCATCCAATCATTCAATAAATATTGATGCCTAGTACAGTCAAAGCATTGCATCAGATGTTACAATTGATGTCATTATTTTTTGTTTTGTTTCTGTTTTTTGGCACATGGCATCACTACACAGCTTGGACTCATAGTAATCCTCCTGTTTTCAGCCTCTCCAGCGCAGGGATTACAGGCATGTGCTGCCACGCCTGGTCTCAGTGGCTAATTCCGCATGCCCGGAGACAGAGCCAGCATGACATGTTGTGCCTGGGTTCAAACCATGGTCCCTCTGCTTACCTAAGCAGGTGCTTAGTCTGCTGAGGCATCTAGCAGGCCCTAAGGTCATTGTTTCTGAAATGTTTAATAATGGAATTCTCCATAAGGGGAACTATTTGACAATCATATACAGTATTAGGAAACTTTAAAAGTTGTAGGATAATATCAGTCTGATTTGTCTGCCATAATAAAATACCAGAGATTTAAAAAACAAAAATTTATTTTAGGGACAGGGGTTTAGCTCAGTGGTACAGTGCCTTCCTGGAAAGCATGAGGTCCTAAGTTCAGTTCCTGGTACCTCTCCCCAAATTATTTTGTCATAGTTTTTGAGGTCAGAAGTCTCAGATCTATACATTGATGTATATGGTAAAGGCTCTTGTATATGAGCACCTTCTTGCCACATCCTTTATGGCCTTTCTTCTGCGTTCATGTGGACAGAGTAGGATTGCTTGCAGGTCACTAGTCCTATAGGATTAGAGCTTTGTCTCAGTAGCTGATTCAGCATGCCCAGGGGTTCAGAAGCCCCAAATTTACTATTTCATTTAATCTTTTTTTTTTTTTTGGCAGAAGCAGGGATTGAACTCAGGCCCTTGTGCTTGCCAGAGAAGCACTTATTCCACTGAGCCATTTCCCCAGCCCTTCATTTAATCTTAATTGCCTTCTAAAGAATCTATTTCAAAAGCAATCACACTTGAGTTTAGGGTTTGCACATATGAGTTTGCAGCAGTCCATAGTGAGGACTAAATCAGTTAATAAGCATCCTTTATTTCTTTCAGAAGGATTTTTCAGAAGTCCTATATAACTTAAGTTCTCACCAATGTACTGATGTTACATGTAAGAAAAAATGAGGAGAGAGAAAAAGAGACAGAGACAGAGTGACAAAGAGATTTTCCTGAGGTCACAGTATATGTAGAGACAATAGCAGAAACCAAGTCTCTCAGTTTACCTCAGCGCACCATCCTCTTGGTCTGCCCTTGCGTACAAGGGTGACTGCTCTGCAGCGCGTGTACGATTCAGATCCACAGGAGTTTCTATCTTGTTGTTATGGACTCTTCCTGCTCATTCTTTCCCCAAAGCTCCCTCCTCTCATTCACCAAGCTAACACAACAGGGCCTCCCAATTCGAGTTGGCTTCCTCTTGTCAATATGCATTTATCAGAGCTGCCTTGGGTTTTTTTTTTATTATTCTTCATAATTTGGGCCCTGTTTAATCAGAACACAGACCCCCAGCCTTCTTATGCTACTAGAACAACAAATAAATGATTCTTCTTCCCCCACCATTTGTCATTTGAAGCGAGTCATTCTTTTTTCAGTAATGAAGCTTCATCAAAGCCATTGCTTCATCGAGAATGTGGGGCCAGTTGAACGCACACTTCTCAATTGCCCTTTCTTCTACCACCCCAGGCCCTCTTTCTTCATGACCTAATGCTAATGTATTAAGACGATCTTGAAAAACTTGCCAGCAGCCCTGGAAAGCTGTTCAGCCTTTCTCAAACAACCTCTCTGACAGCCAGAATTTTATTTCTATCCACAGCAGGTATTTTTAACTTCAGGGTGATGACTAACATGTGGTTCAAGTGCAACGAACCAAAAGCAATTTCTCTCTCTTTCTATTTTTCCTTTATTCTCTATTTTTTTCTTTTTTTCTGAGGTTTTAAATCCTTAGATTTGCACTATTTAGACCATCCCTATTTAGTAACTGGAATTATCACTACCACATCTGGCCCAAGATGCCACATTCAGTTGACTTACTGCTTGGTTGGCTAGTTACTTGGTTGCTCAGGTAGTTCACCAGGTAGATTTTTCTAAGCATATTTGTTTTAATCATAGAATCTCTGACTTTGATGTACTGATTCTAAAAATCTGGCTGAACATTAGAAGGGTACCCTAAAATACTGTGCCTTGGCCTCACCTTCACAGATTCTGGTTTAATTTGGCCTTGGTTTCAAAGGTTGTACAGGTGATTTTCATGGGTGTCTAGGGTTGAAAATCTCTAGTTAGAGCGCTAAAAGGTTGCCAAGGCAACCATTGATTTGATACTCAAGTCTCTTCCTTTGGGAAATATAAAATGATGACTTTTTCAGACAGTTTTCCTTGGTCCACAAACTGCATTGCCAGTACAGAAAGAAGTGGCAAAGCAATGGCTATCATTAAACCAGAACCAGCCGGGCGTGGTGGCGCACGCCTGTAATCCCAGCACTCGGGAGGCTGAGGCAGGAGGATTGTTGTGAGTTCGAGACCAGCCTGAGCTACAAAGTGAGCTTAAGGACAGCCTGAACTGCATAGTGAGACCCTGTCTCAAAAAGACCAAAATAAATAAATAAATAAATAAAATTAAACCAGAACCTCTCATTAAAACTTCAATAGTATTCATGGGTTTGGAAATAGCTCACTGGTAGAGCATGTGATAGGCATTTTTGAGGCTCAGTTCAATACCTAGTATGAGAGAGAGAGAGAGAGAGAGAGAGAAAGAGAGAGAGAGAGAGAGAGAGAGAGGGAGGGAATGAGAATGAGAATGAAATTCAGCAGGTGGTGGTACTTCCAAGTCAGGAGAACATCATTTTAGGTCAGTAGTTTTCAGCTAGGATACATTTGGTCCTCAAGGGAGTCTGGGTTACTTTTGGTGTTCACAGCTTGGAAAAATGCTACCTGCATTTTAGTGTGTAAAGCTCTGGGATGATGATAAACATTCTCCAGTTCACAGGACGGCCCCTATACAAATAATGATCCAGCACAAAATGTCAAAAACAATGAAAGTTGATAAACTTTCCTAATCCTTGCTGTTCAAGGCTCTGCCCCCATACCACCACCACACACACACACACACACACACACACACACAAGAATAGAAACACAGTTAATGGAATTAGTCCTGAAATATTTCTGTCTTTCTAAAGCATCATTTCAAAAGTCTTTTTCAAACCTACCTTCTGCTTAAATTTTTAAGTAGTCTTAGAATGTGATGCTCTTGCTTTATTTTTAAGAAATGAAGTCTATTGCTTGACAGTATATGTCAGAGAGGCAAAACCATTCTTTTCCATTTGCTGTTTTCTTTCCCCATCTGGCTGTGCCTCTGAAATACAGAATGAACCAAGCCACAGGACCAGATGGAGCCCTGCCCATCTGGCTGCCACCAGGTGCTGCAGTCAGTAAAGGCAGCCCTGGGTGAAGGTCACTTGGTGAGTCAGGCACTGGGCATGCTGAAAGCATCAGCCACCAGCCTGGGAAGGTCACATCTGCTGCCGTGTTCATTAATAAGTGCTGGGCTGACACTTTACGTGGGGCTGACTCCTTGCTCCACTTCTTTCGATCAGTTTATTATTAAATTAAAGATTGTTGTGATTTAAACTAAACCATCAGGCCATCTGTAGACAAAAAACGAAGTTTGGTGTAGAAACCAAATCTGGCACTACATTTACCAAATCTAATCTCAGCTGGGTGTTTTCTTTCTCCTCAAGAAATAATTCAAGACTCCTGAGGCTGGAAGTAGAAGCAGAACCATCCCCCTGTGGAGTCAGGAGCCCACACACTGAGGCTGGCATGCCAGGAAAGGGAGCTAATTATAAATAGCATGAAAAGCAGCCTCAGTCAAAACTTGCTGATGTGCCTGAGCAAAATGTTAAAAGAAACAAATAGCTTCTGAAAGAGGAAGCGATGATTTCTCTTTATTTTTGTAATTGAAAGTGCAAAGGAACAAAAATGGCTTACATTTATGTATGTTTAAAAAAATGCATGTGGACACAACATGCATACAACACACACAGCAGCAGAGCCCCTTTAAAAACGATGGATAGGGCCAGAGAGATAGCTCAGCAGCATAAGCACCTGCCTGGTAAGTAAAAGGTCCTAAGTTCAATCTCTGGTACCAAAAAGAAAAATGATGGATAATCATTGATTTTAAAATAACAAAATCATAAGTAGTCAGAGAGAGAGCAGCTATCCTTTTTGATGTAATGTAATTGGTACTATTTATTTAAAAGCCTCTGATTTCTCTTTATGAAATAATTTTCCCATATGTGTGTTTTTTTTCCCTCCAGCTTAGATGGAAACCATTTGAGATTCCAAAAGCCTCTCAGAATAAAGTGGATTTTGTGAGTGTAAGTCAATACTCTGTGCCTTCCCTCTGCCTGCCTCTCTTCTGTGGTGAGTGAGCTGACCATTTGCAGGCTGAATGCCAAGCAGAAACATCCCTATCAGGAGGCAGCAGAGACAAAAAGCACCTGCATGTGCCCCGGGGCCTGGCCAGGAGATGTGTTACTTACAGGCGCCAGATGGATCCTGACACCAAAGGGCACTCTGGAGCTATTTACATCTTAGAAATGCCAGTGAAAAGCAAACATGTTCTTGTTTCAATTCCCCTTTCTTCAGGCTAGAATAGAGAATCTTGACTATTTTTACTTCAAAGACCCCTTTGATAGTCTGGTGGCACCTATGTTTTTAAATGTAAAACATAAATTACATTAAATTACAAAGAAGTCAATTATATTGAAAGACAATGATAAAGATATTCTCAAAACAAATTTTGTTTGTCCTATGGTCATATAATATAGGGTACCTTTGTTAATGTCCTGAAACAAAAAAAATCCACGAAAAATGTAATAACTATGGTATGATAAATAAAAATGATATTTTGAGATATCTTCAACATATGATAAAAACATATCTATGATTTCTACTCTAGTAAAGTTGTGGATACTTTGATACTGCTGTGTCTTGCTGCCTGCATTCATGTAAGTTAAAGAAAAATATAAATTTCACTCAGAGATTAGTGAAAATAAATAAAAAATATTTCTTATCCAAATTCACAAACCCCCTGAAGGGGCCAACTAGGCTAGAACGGAATCAGCTCACACGCAGTCTGGGTAGGATGGAGCTGGCAACAGCTCTGCTGGAGAGTTACAGACCCTGAGGATGTTGAAATATTTGTGCCCAGAACAAGGGCTATGTGGGTGAAGGAAGGGAGCTAGAAGGAGCTGAACTTAAAGGAAGCAGACAGCTTCTGTAGGCCACTCAGTTCATGGCTTACTGAGAGACAGTCCATGTGTGCAGGCATCAGTCACATTGTTAAACCATCTTGAATTGTTTATTCTTAGTAAGTGCTCTCTATACACGTATACCGAAGTGTATATATTCACTTCAATAGACTCCAAATTTATAAACTGAGTTAAAATATAAAGAGAAACCCATCCTTCCTGTATAAAATACAGAGCTCTGAGGAGCAGTGTTTCCTTCTGTTGGGCTTTCTGTTTACAGGTTTTGGTGAAGGCTGTTTTGGGAAGGCCCGTGTATTAATGGTTTCTTGCACAGTGGATCTTCTGATCACACAGCTGAGGGAATTAGTCAGCCAGATTGCACTGATCTGGAGAGATTAGGCTGACTCTGTTCATGAGCACAGGACTGTTCATATAGAGGGGTGCTCTCGAAGTATTAACTGTCTTAGGGCCGGCGGTATAGCTCAGCAGACTAAGTGCTTGCTTAGGTAAGCACAGCGGCCTGGGTTCAATTCCTGGTTCCGCCTTCCGCGCCGGCCCCGCCTTCGGGTGTGCTGAGCCGGCGATGGAGTCCGGGCGTGGTGGGGCGCGCCTGTAATCCCAGCCCTAGGGAGGCAGGAAGCAGGAGGATCACTGTGAGTGTGGGCTGCATAGTGAGACCCTGTCCAAACAAACAAACAAACAAACAAAAAAATCCTGAAGTATTAACTGTCTTCTAAAGCTGCAACCTGCCTCCTTGAACCTCCCAGATATCTGATATCATCTCCTACATGATCTCTCTTCCCAGCTGAGCTTGAGCATCAAACTGATAAAAATGTCCCTTTTGAATTCATTTATAGTTTAAATCTGTGCTTTGTAAATTCATCAGATGTAGTCATTAAGACAATCCAGATTTAGGCCATGGCAAATGAGGGTGAGACACAACCCAACAAATATTCAATGAATTCCCAGTCCCCCAGGGGGCATTCTGGAACACATATATCCCACTGGTCCTGACCAGAGCATCCTGCTAGATCCTTGCTTCATGACATCCCTGAAGGGCCAAAGAGGGCTAGTCCCTTGGGCACTACTCTATTCACCATTCTCTCCTAACACAGGGCCTGCACACTTTGTGTGGGGCTGGAGACATCAGATCTAACAATGGACTTGCTGTCCACATTTTCCTGTGTAACAGCTCCATGGAGAACAGGTGAGTAGCCTAGTTCTGGGACAGGAAATCCCCATCTCCCAGAGGCTGTTGGCCAGAGGATGAAAGACTCTTCTATAAAATCACATATGTACATACATAGTTGTTCTTGTTCTTGTGGTTTTTTTTCTTTCTCAGGAGAGTGTCAATATATATTTATTAATAATGTTAATAAGCATTTCTATTTTGACTGACTCTTGTGACATAAACAAGAATGTAATACTATTGCCAAGAGAAAACTGAGGATGAGGTCCTAGAATAAAAGAGTAGTCTAAGAGATATTTTGACTTTATATAGATTTGAGTTAAAATATTCTTCATTTCTAAGTTTCCCCGGTCTTGTTCTCAAAGCTAAAGTCATACTGCACAGGCAGCCGTTAAGGTCACCTGTTGGTGGTAGGTCAAGCTAACAGAATTGGCGGGTAACAGCTCTGTGTAAGCTTAATGTTCTCAAGTACATAAGTTTCTGTTATAGCTTTTGTTTCTCATTTTAAAAAGTATGTGACATTCCTGTCTTTCTTTGAGATGAAGACCATCATAAGAGCTTTGTACATGGCCTCTGAAACCTTGATTTTGTATCTAAACCTGTCTTGCCAACTGAATGAAGAGGTGGAAGCCATTTAACTTCTTTGAGCCATGAATTAAGGCCAGGATCATGGCTTTATGACAAGTCACTGGAGAGCTTCCTTTGGGTCCAGTCCCCCATCAGACCACCGTTACTCCACTCAAGCTGCATTGGCCTACAGTCACTTCTTTCGACTTGCCATGGCCTTTCTTGCAACATTCCAGATAAAAGATGGGCGTGATGATGCATGCCTATAATCCCAGCACTCGGGAGGCTGAGGCAGGAGGATTGTTGTGAGTTCGAGACCAGCCTGAGCTACAAAGTGAGCTTAAGTGAGACCCTGTCTCAAAAGGAAAAAAAAAAAAAATTCCAGATAAAAGAAACAGCATACAATGTGTTTGAAGTGAGATGAAGTATACTGAGGAGAAATAAATGGCAGTGTGTATTTCACTGTAATGATTTTAAATTTTTTAAAAAACATTCATGCTGTTGCAAGAAAGGCCATGGTAGGTCAAAGGAACATGTAGTATGCTGTTCCTTTTATCTGAAATGTCTTCTCCTCTGTCCTAGATAATACCTTCAGACCTTGGATCATTTGTTGCATCCTTAGAAGAGTCTTTGTTTTCTTCCAAAACTAGAACAGGTTCTTGTTTTCTCCTCCTAAATTTGATTTATATAGTGCCATTGTGGTTTGCAATGATATACAGTTCTTGTGACTTTCTGGAGCAGTTCTGGAAGTCTTTTTTGTGAACATCTTTACAGTGTAAGATGTGATCAAAAAGACTGTGAATGCTGCCATCAAATGCCATCTAACAGAAAGGCATTCTTGTAAAAACATGTGTTCTCACTCGCCTTTTTACCAGACCTAGGACTATATGATTTCTGTCTCTTCCCCAAAGTCAAAATAACCATGAAAGGTAAATATTTTCAATTAATTCATGAGTAAAGTTACTCATGAAAAAGGATTTCCACATCTGCTTCGGATGTGGAAAGTGTCAAGGTTGATGTGTTTGAAGTGAGATGAAGTATATTGAGGAATTATTCATGGCCAGTGTATATTTTACTGTAATGATTTTAAATTTTTAAAAAAATATTCATCATTTGTTTTCTTTCAGATGTTTTTATAATTCAGATGGAGATTTCTTGATTGGTAAGTTCTAAAGATTTCAGACTCCTTGCTTCCTAGCTGCAAGTCACATTATAATTTTCCACACATTATCTTCCTACTTTTTCCAATATGTTTTATTACATTTTGTGGCATCTATAAACTGAGGTCTAGAGGCCACAGGCAATATGGAAAAGATGTCTTAGCTACTTTTCTGGGACACAGTATCCAACACTTATAACTTCAAGGAAGATATGTTTAGTTGGGTCCATGGGTACAGCCCTTGATCAAATGATACCAAAGGAGGATGGCATGGCAGAGAAGCATCACAGAGGAAAGCTTCTCATGTCATAGCACCAGGAAACAAGGGGAGGGGTGTAGACATACCCTTCCAGATACCCCACCTCTAATCAGGATCCATCTCCCAACAACACAGGCAACCACTGAATTCACCAGTGGAAGAATCCACTTAAGAGGACAGCACCACTAGGACCCTCTCACTTTCCTAAAGTCTCATCTCTGAACACATGCATCTTTGGGGTGATGTTCCAGGTCTAAACCATAGCAGATTCCTAGCATATCCCAAAGCTCCTACTCTATTCTGATCTCTATTTGCCCTTATTTTCTTGGCCTTTGTGATCTGAAAGATATGAGTAGTTTAAGTGAAATGAAGAGTGATACTAACATGATTACCTTACTTTATTTTTTTAAAATTTATTTATTTATTACAGTGTCTCACTACACAACACGGACTCTTTTTTTGCAAGGGGAGGGGTCAGCTCAGCCCGCCCTGGGGGAGGGGCTGGCATGGCATGTGGTGCTGGGGATCGAACCGCGGTCCCTGAGAGCTTGCCTAAGCAGGCGCTTTAGACCGCTGAGCTATCTTGCCAGCGCAATTACCTTATTTTAAAAAACTCAATTTGCTTTCAAGTTTGCTCAAGAAAAGTCCTTCTGTCACTGATAAGTACAATTTAAGCACAAGTTTTCATGAAGCCATTTAAAATATGAGTTCTAGCAAAAATTTACCGGTACATATTGCCATCCCTTTTGGTGGTTTTAATATTAATATTTTGGATTTAACAATTTTATGTAAACATTCAATGTGAAAATCCTAGCCTCCTTCTGGAATGGACAGAAATAGGTGGTTTTCCATCTTATTTCTGCTTTCCTCTTTGATCAATTCACAAAAATGTGAATACAAGTTCCTCACCTGGCAACCATTAAAAAAATAAGAATAGAAAAATAAAACAAGCTCATTTTTTATTCCTATTCTTCCAGACAAGAAGATAGCTAACTGAAATTGTCAGAATACAGTATACATTTTCCCCCAAGTCACAATAAAGCTCTTTTTATTTGGAATAAAAAGAAAATGCAGCCCTTGAGCATTCATGAAATGTTTCTTGCACAAAAACAGTTGCTCACCATTGTCCTTTCTTTTTTTATTTTTTGTCAGTTCCCCAAAAAGGGAAGCTTCTCATTTACACAGAGTTTGGCAAGATGTGTGTGCAGCCCAATGAAATCTGCGTCATTCAGGTTGGTAATGTGCCCCCTCTCCCTGCTTCTCCCTAATTTGGGAGCAATGAGATGTTTCAGCTGCTGCTATTTCCAACCCTGAAATGTCTCTGTCATGTCTAGGCAATGGGGAGGAGTTTGAGCTACACGAAAAGGCTTTGTGAGCAGAAGTGTTAGCAGGTTTGAGTACCTACTTTTGTTTTAATGTAGCGCCCAATCCAAGCAAAAAGCATTTGTCACTTCAGTTTCCTAAAGGTCCATACTTGTTCATGAGAGACTCTGTTGGAGGTGGGAGGCCAAGAAAGTGTTTTTATTTTATTTCAAGTGTGGTTAAATCAGGGACATGATCGTCCCTGAGCCTAACAGGTAATTAGACTGATTTGACTTGGGTCCTGGATGTGATTAGGAGCCAAATTTTTCTTCTAACCTATATTTGATCTGGGAACATCCCAATGATAGCTCAGCAAACCATGACTTTAATTTTGTATGTAGGGCTGGCTGCTGGGACAGCTTCTTTATGACTGAAGGAATGATTTTGAAAAGCACACCTGTGTCTCTCTCCATTCCAGAGAGGAATGCGGTTCAGCGTTGATGTCTTTGAGGAGACTAGGGGCTACATCCTGGAGGTCTACGGAGTCCATTTTGAGTTGCCTGACCTGGGACCCATTGGTAAGTCTTCATTCTAGGTCTCTAAGCTTCATTTGAGGTCTAGGACACAATAACTGCATGGGAAGTTCAGCATTCTTCTCATCCTGTCCCAAATCAGCTTCGCTGTCTAGATAACTTCTCTAAACCAAGTGTCTTCCTAACTGTGGACACAACCAAAAATAACTCAAGGCAACCCCTCATAAATTTCTCTCTAGAATAATATATTAGAAAAACAGAGTGATAGGTTCTGTATGTAGTGTACACTGCAAAGGATATAGAAGTTTGATTTACTGTGATCAGGGTCATTAAGAACACCTTCACAGAAGACATAAGATCTGAGTAATTCTTGATGGAGAGTAGAGGAAATAGACAAAAAAAGCATGCAAGTGGGAATGAGTCCTGTGAAAATCCTTTTCTTAAGACAGTAAATTGTATGTAAGTGGGGAGAGCCTTCCAAATGGCTGGAGTTCTCTCCTGTGGAAAGGGACAGTAGACACTGGTGACATGCAGTTTGTGGACCTCACATTCCCACCCAGTACATTCTCCCAAATCCACAAGCTGAACAGTAAAAAGGTGGACCACTCAGGGCCATGAAATAGCAAACAGAAACAGCCCCTGAGTCAGAGTGCAGCTTCCAAAAGTGAATGAAGTTCCCTTGGTCCCTATATTTGGAGGCAGGAGATACAGGGAAAAGTGGGGTGTTAGGAGGAGTGACTCTCAAAACCTCCAAGGAGTAAAAGGAAGGCTGAGGAAAGTGGCCCTCGTTTTCATCTTTGGGTGTATCTCCCAGTTCTTCCATTCCTTGTCAACAGCTTTTCAGAGCAAAACAGGGACAGGCCAGTATGTGCCTTCTGGTCACTCCCCTGGGGGATCCAAATATTCAGAGGAAGGTGGGAGGCGGCAGAGAGGCAGCTGGAGCCCTGGTGGGCTGTCTGTCATCCTGCTCACCACCCACTCTTCCCACTTTGGTCTGGCTTCCTGCTGCTCTCCAGGCAGCAGCAGCTCTGGGTTCCACAGAACATGTACCCTCTGGAAAATATATATAATTTACTAACCAGCTGGAGGCTTATTTTTTTTTAACCCCAGGAACTGGAAATGATAAAACACTCCCCAGATCTGTCTTCTCAGAGTTAAATTGTATTTTTGCACTTAGGTTTTTGTATTTGGTCTTTTGATTTATTTTTTTCTCTGGAGGAAACACTCCCTTCTAAGCAGGGCTGAGCAGGAAAGTCCAAAATACTTCTTTTTCTCTGAATGGCAAGCAGAATTTTCAGGCTGGAGAGTTTTATAGAGTTGGATTCTGAGTTCTGTCTAAGGAGCAGTGACCTGTTAGAGATCTGCAGTACTCAGGTCTTCTTGAAAAAGTAAAGGTCTAATATTCTATCAGATCTTCCCTTCTCTTTTCTGTCCCCTTCCCTTCTGTTAGCTGTAATGATGAAATCATGCATGTAAAATATCTGATTCTCTCTACAAATTGAGGCAATGATGTGGATAATGATACTGATGAATATTGTAGTTTCTTTTTTGTCCAACCAAATTCCTTGGGTCCTCCTAAAAAGATACCAGACTAGGCATCCAGTGAGTCTTCAAGTAATGAGAAACGTTTGCGGAAGTTTAGTTTTTGTTTTTGTTTTTTGCCGATTTGTGCTTTAGTCTTTTGATACAGGTTCTTACTCTATAAGTTCAGGCTAGCCTTGAATTTGTTATTACTGTATTCCAGGAGCTAATGGCTTGGCCAATCCTCGTGATTTCTTGATACCTGTTGCCTGGTATGAAGATCGTCAAGTACAAGGTGGTTACACTGTGATTAATAAATACCAGGGCAAGCTGTTTGCTGCAAAGCAGGTAAAGCAAGAGATTTGATAGCCAGGGAGGGAATAAGCAGCTCCTGATTGCCAAGACAAGTGTTAGGTGCTTCACAAACATCTTTTCATAGCCATTCATGAAAACAGACCAGGTAGGGATAATTTCCCATTGTCCCAGTAAATGGTAGAGCCAATGTACAACCCACATCCAATTCAAAAGGTTATTCTATTTTTATTTACCCAGCAATGAAAACCTTGCAATATGCTGGTCTCTGTAAATGGTGAGAGAAATATAATGTATGGACAGTGTGATCTGTTCTAAAAAAGAATATGAGTAAACAAAAGAATCAACCAAGATTTATATTCCCCAATGGCCACCTCATTTTAAATACAAGTCATAGTTGATACAAAGCAAGTAGAAACTAAGTAATTAATTTGTTTAAGTTTATACCACCAGGCTGATAATCTCAAGACATAAGCAAAGGCACACATAACAATAATTTTTAAAATAATAGCATGATATATATATAATATAGTATAATCATATATATTACTATTTAATTTATTGAGCATATATTAGAATAAATTAATGGTATACTAAAAAGAATTCAAAGATCTCTTCTGTTCTTATTATTGTTTGCTTAATTTTGTCCATTTGATTATTGCTTGTATTTGCCAAGGCATATTACTTCCTATATTGGCACTACTGAGGCAGACGCACTCAGGGTCAGAGTTTCTCAAACGTGGCTGGGGACCATTTACATCAGAAACCCCCAGAGAAGCCTGTTTAAAATGCAGATCCTTAGATAGTACTCCAGCCTGACAAAAATGATATCCCCTGGGGATAAGTGGTGGAAATCTACATTCATTTAAAACACGTTGCCCACCTTCTTTTGCATATAAAGTTGTCAGAGAACTATGATCCCATCAGCAGTCAGCAGAAGCTCTAGAAATATTTCCACCTCCCTCTTGGCCCTTGTTATTGTCCCCTGTGTGAGCCCCAGAGATCTGTCCTCCTTGCTCCTCCATGCTCTGTGTCTGGGATTGTTGGCAGTGTCACTTGACACCTCAGACTGCTACATTTTGGGGGCATACAAGCCACAAGAAATTAGAGGGCAATGGAAAAAGACAAGTTGGGTTATCTCATCCTTGCTTCCTTCCTATTTGAGACCATTTTCTAGCAGTTCCTTCATTCCCCACCTTCCATCCTACTTCTTCCTTGTGAACAGGTGAGAAAACCAGTTGTGTGCTGCAACAAGTTCATAAAAGCTCACGCATGCTGATGTGTACACTCTTTTTTTTTTTGTAATTCGTTTTGGCTCTTTTATTTCTGTTTCAATCTTTTTTGAGAAAAGGTCTCACTATGCAATTCAGGCTGGCGGTGAACTCATGGTGATCCTCCTACTTCAGTCTCCCAAGTGCAGGGCCTACAGGCTGCACCACCATACCAGGTCATTTAGTTCTTTGAAAATATCTTTTATTTCTTTGCTGTATTTTCATTTGTTTCTTTTTTTTTGTACTTTTTATTATTTGTAAAGAATAGAAAATAGTGATAGAAGAAAACAGCATTACACATGATACAAGATTTCACTAAACAAAGTAACAGGAATCCAGCAATTGTTGCTGTATTACATGATGCTATGCACAAATTAGTGTTTCAGATTTCCAGATATAAATGTATAAGTTTTGGTTTTAAAAAAAACAATAACTAAGAAGTTATAAGAAATTCAAGAGAGGAAAAAATCAGAGTAAAAACAAAAATTGTAAGCATTAACTGCTTTCTTTTTTATATATATTCATATAATTAGAATGCTCAAAGTAGAAAGTAGGCAATAAATATTTAAAGATTTAAAATTTCTGAATTTAGTTCAACGTATAATACCACATTTCCAAGAAAAATGAACCTTTTGCACAAGAAATTTAAATAAAGTCATACCAAGATATACAAAATTGAAATTGACCAAAACTTACTATAAAGAAAAAAAATGGTTAAAGCATATACATAAAAAATTAGCTATGGAAGAACAAAATGAAATAGCATCTTATTCCACATCATAAAGAAAGGAAATAAAAGGACCAAGTGTGTAAGAAACTAGACTAATTAAAGGACTGAAAGGAAAAAAAAAAAGATCTATCCTCTTTTAATTTTAGACTTAGCAAACATACCTTTGGAAACTAAAAGTAAAATATTTTCTAGTTATACAAACTTGAAATACTTTAATACCTCCAGACGTAGCATATAGGAAATAACAAAAAGCATAATTCAAAAGGCAAGAGAAGTTGTAGTATGCTCCTGGATGAACAATTAAGAGCTCTCAAAGTGACAGTTATGCAGGGCTATATAAATTTATTAGATGAACTCTTATTTAAAAAGTCATTGAAGATTTCTATGAAACAGTGCCAATCTTATGTCGGGTTATACACGTATTTCTTTTCATATATATGTGTGTATGTGTGTATAAAGGACAGAGAAGTAATATAAAGTCAACAGAAAATGGAAATATACTTTTTAAAGTTTCTAATACTAGGAGAAGATATCATACGATGTCCTTTAGATAAGTTATAATTCAAAGATCTAGTACAAATCTTAAAACAAAAATTAAGATTAAGCAATTTTCAGAAAATTAAACACTAATTAATGAAAAATTAAATGTTTCAAAACAATTGAACTAAGAAAAAGTTTTCATGGTAGTAAGGAAGTACTAAGAATAAAACATAAGATAAATGCTGGAATGACAAATAAATGACCATCACTTCTGACAGTTTGGGGATAGGATATCGCACAAAGTTCTAGTGTGTTGTAGACATGGATCATGACCATGACACTTACTGGTGGCCAGGTGTCACTTGTGGGACTGAGCTACTGTTATTTCCTTGAAATCCCCCCTTGTAGACCCATAGGGAATCTCGACCCATAGGATGCAAGAGAAGTCCATTTCTAGAGTGTGCTGATGGAAATATTTTGCTGCTGTACACAAAAGAATAACTGAAAGACTACTAATGTATACCTCTTATTCTCCTGTGCTTAATTGTTTGCCCTATTTGGTGGGTTCTTTCCATTCTCATTCATGGGGTTGTGATCATTTTGCTCTCTCTCTAGAACATCATTTAGGAGTCTGTGTAGGCTTGGCTTTGTCATCATGAAATTCGTTAGTTGTTCTTTGTCATGGAAGTATTTTGCTTCTCCATTATACTTGAAAGAGAGTTTTGCAGGGTATATCAGTCTGGGTTGGAATTTGTTTTCTTGCAAGACTTGAAGCACTTTGCTCCATGCTCTTCTTGACATGATGGTTTATGAAGAGAAATCTGCCATTATTCTGATAGGTTTTCCTTTAAATGTGATCTGTTTCTTTTCTTTTTTTTGGTGGAACCAGGAATGTTTCTTTTCTTTAGTGGCTTTTAGTAAACTGTTCCTGTGCTGAATTTCTGGGATCTTGATTATTATATTTCTATGAGTGGTTTTAATTGGATTGATGTTATTTGGAGTTCTATATGCTTCGGTTCCCTGAATGTCAGATTGTTGCCTCATATTTGGGAAGTTATCTGCTCTTACTTCTGCCCATATTCTTTCTATATAATTTGTATTGACTCCTTCCTTCTCATTGATGCCTATTAGTCTTGCATTGTTCATCTTTGCATTGTCTTGCAGGTGTTAAGTTATTTTTTCCTGCATCCGAGTTGCTTTTAAGAGATCTCTGCTTACTTTTTCACTAGCTACAATGGTGTCTTTAAGGTCAGAAAGTCTATTTTCACTTTCACTCAAATGGATTTGCCAGCTTGTGATTGAGGTTTTAATTTTCTGTATATCACTTTGAATCTGATTCATACATTCTATTTATTTTCTATATCGCCTATTCAGGGGGTTCCATCATTTTTATATTCTCTATTTTTTAATCAGTGTATTCTTTAGAAGCACTTAGTACTTCTTTGATTATAATTATCATTACTTTCTTATTTCAGAAATTATTTCTGATCTGATCTCTTCTATACCTTTCTGCAGTTGTTTCTTTACTTCCAATGCTATTATTTCAGAGATTTCAGGTGTGTGATTTCCAATTTCCTCTATGCCAGTGTCTTCTGCATTTGTACTGAGTGGACTCAGGGCCTGAGACTGCTTTTTGTTCCTTTTCTTTGTCATTTTGTATACGTTTGACCTTTGGTGTAGAGCTTAGGTAGAGTTATTACCTTAGCACCAGGTTCAGATCTATGAAGTTCAGACTCCCCCAAGTGGGTGTGGTTTGGCTGCTGGCTGCACTTCTTCCTGCTGCAGCCTTGCAGGTGAACCCTTTGTGTCACTCTGGCAAGATGTTCTGCCCCTGAATCCGCTGCGTGGGTCTTGCCTCTAGCCTCTTTGCAGGGAGTTCTGCTGAAGGGTTCCAAGCTGGGCCAGTGCTCTGGGTCGCTTCAGGATCCAGTGGCCCGGGTGGTCTCACTCACATGCTGGGCCTGCGCTTTGGGTTGGATGATGATCTGGCAGCCTGGCAGGCTCACTCTTCATTTGTTTCAATTATTTAGTGAATCAGTTGTAGGGCAGATGCTTTAAAATCCTTCGTGGATAATTCTAACTTCGGAGTCATCGCAGTGCCGGTATCTGTCTTTGTACAGGCTGCTGTAACAAAATACTGCAGAGTAGGTGGCTTAAACAAGACACATTTACTGCTCACAGTTGCTGAGGCTGACGTGCACACTCTTCATAACCGTGTCCTTGGCAACTTCATATTGGTAGCTCAAAAGTGGCCACGGTAAGAGCATTTGCACCCCAGAAGTCAGCATATGCTACACATCAGAGCTTTTCATTTTGCAAACAACTAATCGTCTGTCAACTGTTTAGCTAGCAGCATACTCATGAGAAATGCCCTCTCTATGTTCTGTCTCATGGAGTGCTGTAACTGTATTTCCCTCTGTATGCCTTGTGCCTAGCAGTCACAATGTCCTATCACTTTTGTGAAGCTCAGACAACTATTCACTTATAATCATTCCACTTAATCCTACATCACCTCTGTCAGTAGCCTATTCATCAGTCTTTAGAACATTCTGAATTATATCCTCTTTCCTAAGTAGACCCATAGTAGCAGTATGGTGACCCATAGTGGCCACCTTCTTAAAGCAGAACACAGATCTCCTCTAACCCCCAAAAGAACCTTAGGCTCACTCTGAATCTCAAATACTTGGTGATGGAATTTGTAGAGGTCTTTTCCCCACTCCTGTACTCATCAACCCATACATTATGTCCACTGGAAGCTTCTATGGGCTGCAAAAACCTTGAGAACTGTCATGGCAGGTGTCCACTGTATCAGAAATCAGGGTAATCCAGATTGTTTGGAAATTGCTGGCATCCACAGATTTCCACAGCTATGTTTAAAAAAATGTTGAAAAAGCAGTACTTAGCGAATGTGCTATGTTTCTGCTGTGCATGTGATAGAAGGCAGCTGCAGCTTACAAACTGGAAAAACGGGGTTTGAGTCTAACCTTAAGAAGGTGTGTGAAGCACCTTCACAGAACGATTAATTATGTTTCTTCCAAAGGGTGGTATAATTAGATTTAGAGCAATATGAAATAGTTATGCCCAGTACATATTATAGGACTGCAGCCATAAAAACATTGATCCCCAAGCTTCTCTTTTCCTGTTTTGTGTGATTAGACTGTCTCCCCATTCAATGTTGTGGCTTGGCATGGGAACTACACACCCTACAAGTACAACCTGGCGAACTTCATGGTCATCAACTCAGTGGCTTTTGATCATGCGGTAAGTCTACCTTGCAAGGGCCCTGGTGGTGAGGCAGCCCTTGCATGGGATAGGTCCACGGTAGACCATGGAATTTGCATATTTAACACTTCTATGGTTACTTTAGAAAGCCTATGCATGGTCCTCTGTCTGTTGGTGAAGGAGTAAATAACATAGCTAATGAGGAAACCATTCCAGATATTCAACATCCATCTAGAAATACAGTTTAGTTCTCTAGATTAATCACAATGACTCTCATAGATGGATAAAAACTTAAAAAAAAAAACACACACTAGCCACCTGCTAATATTAGTGATGTACTCAGAAGAGAACATTTGAGCATTTGGAGAGGCCTTTGTCTTCAGGCATCTACTCTGCTTCACTGGTTGCCTACCTGGGTGCCTTCTAGTTTGGAATGTCCAGCACTGATGGAGTGAACATCCCTCTTCTGCAATTCATAATGCCCAGTGCTTGAACTCCAACCAAAGAAATTCTACTGTATGAACTTGGTCATATTTTTTTAGTCAATTAGCAGCCACAAATAGGTCTCAGATCTACACTACAGGCCCCGAAGGTCTCACTTTCTTAATAAAGTGCTAATTCTGAGATCCTATGGGAAAGTTCATTTTGCAGCCTAGTTTATAATAGATTAACTTAACCCACAAGCTGGAGGGATAATTAGGGCAGAAGCCAGAGAATCAGATACAGGAAGATTACTCTGAGCCATTTCAGCTTATCTCTAGGGGGACAAAACTACCTTTCTGAATAGCTTCAACTCTTAATAAAATGAAAGGAGGAAAGGCAATCAAAACTCAACCCCAAAACAACTTGCAAATGCACCCTGAGACACTGATAAAGTATTCCGTCAATAGTTTCAGAGTATTTCCCATGACAGATGCAGAGAAGTTAACTCTGCAAGCAATAAGGGTCTTATTTGAATTAGCACAGGTTCAATCTTCTCCGTACAGCTGTTACAGTTACCTTTCCAAAATTCAGATCCAAGCACCCTCCCAGCACATTAGAAATCCTCTGCAGGCTCCCATAGTCAGCTTAAGTCTGTGCTCTGAAGTGTGTGTTCGATGTTCCTCACCATCTGGCCCTGGCCGCCTTTTTCAGCACCATCTCTTGCCCCTCTTCCTTCTGTCTGTCAATGCACCCTGGGTTTAACCTTTTCTCCTCTGCACAAAATCTCTCCACACTTTGATGTTTCTTCTATTTTCTGCAGTAGAATGCTTTTTTCCTTTCTTCCTTCCTCTATCCCTTCTTTCCTCCCTTACTCATCTGTGTCCTTTCATCTCTCCTTCCCTTTTATTTCTTCCTACCCTTTTGTGTCCTCTTTTTCCCCTGTTCATTTATCAAGAAGAGGCTTCAATGGTGTCTCCCCTTTGAAGCCTATTCTACTCTTTTCAGGTAGAAATAGCCACGTTCCTTTCCCCTGACCCTATTGAAGGCTAACGGTCTGGGAAAGTCATCTTTAATTCCCCAGATGCTAACCTGAAGTCTGAAATTAAACACAATTGTTGATTTCATTTAAAACAAATTTCAGCCTTTCAACTGAAAATCTAAAGTTCTTTAAAAGCAAAATCTTGTCCCCCAAACCACACCCCTTTATACCATCACCACTAAGGTTGGAGGAAATAAATTTTGTGTTTTAGATGTGAGAGTCAATCAAGGGTTAGAAAGCACAAAGGACATCTCAGACTTTCTTGCCTGTGAATACCACCTGGACTCCCCCAGAGAGAAGCATATCTGCATCTACCAGAGCTTCATCCTATTAGAAACTATTTTACCACCTCCAAGGAATCTCTCTGGCCTAAGGCTCTGTTGGAAGGTGGCACCACTGCTGTCGGAGCCATGGGGTAGTAGGGCGGGTGCAATGTGGGCTCAGCAGGGTGAACAAGCAGCTCAGAATCCTCTTAGTTGGTGTGAATTTATTTTGTTTCAAACACAGCAAGAGTCTGATGAGTGATTACTGAACATTGACCAGAAGCCCAGACTTCGAAGCCTTGATTTCTGTTATTTGGTCAAAATTAGACTTGAAAACACCTTTGTGTACAGGTGACATGTGTTTCCTTGTCCAGTCACCTCCCTTGCAACCTGCATTCAGTCTCTCTTTGTGCATTCACAGGACCCGTCCATTTTCACAGTGCTCACTGCCAAGTCAGTCCGCCCTGGAGTAGCTATCGCTGACTTTGTCATCTTCCCACCTCGGTGGGGGGTTGCTGAGAAGACCTTCAGACCTCCTTATTATCACAGTAAGTCCTTTTTCAAGTCACATTTAGATTCAGGAAGCAGAACAGTGAGCACTATACATCAGCAACAATCCCCAGGTTGCTTCCAGCCACTGTACTCTACTCTGAGGTCAAGATCTTGCCCTCTCAGGCCTAATGCTGCTCCCTAGACTCTAAACTGCTCAAACCCCATGCCGTCTATGAGGATGGAAGAGTACATAGACTTGAAGCTTAGATCTTTCTTTTCTGTAGCCCTGAAGAGAGGTGCAAAGGTTGGTAAAGTGCTACACACAAAGTTTATGTACATTGCAGATCTTACTTTTATTTATTTTTATTTATTTAGTTAGTTTTATGGTACCAGGGATTGAACTCAGGACCTTGTGCTTGCCAGGCAAGCACCTATTCTACTGAGCTATCTCCCCAGCCCCATAGATCTTGCTTTTAAACAATAGAGAATTGCAGTAATGTTATTAGTTAATTGTTTAGGGAGCTTTGTTACCTAAGTCTGGATCAAGTGCCAAGATAATATACCTTCTCCAATTATTCTGGCAATGCAAAGCTATTCTGATCTACACTAAAGGAGAGATTTTATTCTAGAAGTTATTCCTATAGGGAACTTGTTACCTACAATAAGTTCTTAAAACTTACTAATATTATGGTAACAATTAATGATTATTGGCCAGTTCAAAAGGCACTGTTACAAGTTCTGCAAAAAATACTAACTCCTGGGCTGGCAAGATAGCTCAGCGGTCTAAAGCACCTTCTTTGGCAAGCTTAGGCAAGCTCTCAGGGACTGCGGTTCGATCCCCAGCACCACATGCCATGCCAGCCCCTCCCCCAGGGCGGGCTGAGCTGACCCTCCCTCCCTGCAAAAAGAGTCTGTGACGTGTAGCGAGACACTGTAATAAATAAATTTAAAAAAAAATACTAACTCCTTTAATTATTGTAATGGCTGAAAGAGATAGGTAGTGTGATCTACCAGAAAATGAAACTGACACAGAGAAATCAGTCAATGCTCAGGGACAGCTAGTTAATGGGAGAGTCACACTGTCTGAAAGCAGAGCAGACACAATCACCATGAACTAATATGGCTAGCATAGTGACAGAGTGTCCCATTCATAATATGAACATAGGGGGTGAGGGAGATGGCTCAGCAGAGTAAAGCATTTGCCTGGCAAGCACAGGGTCCTGAGTTCAATTCCTGGATCTGCAAAAAAAAAAAATACAAAAGGGCTTACAAGGGAAAATACATAGTATGCACATAATATTTATTCAATAAGTGACTACATCACCAAGAATAAAATAGATAACAACTATATTTAGTGAATTAACATTTTAATTGTACAATAAATAACTGAAAACAAAACTCAATAAACGTTAGTGTACAATTCTGCTACCCCGACATTGCATTGTTTGAACACAGAGCTCTAGAAAGACTTAAGATGCTTTTCACCTGGAACATTCCAGAAAACAATCCATAGTTTACTGCAGTGCCTTCTATTTATATAAGATTTCTGCCTATATGTAACCACCAGGGCTCTACAGGCACAACAACATTGCACTGAAGGAGCAATGGCGGCATTTGAAGTGGGGAAGTAAAGCCTCAGGATCAAAGAAGGCTGCTTCCTGGTGAAATCCCAGCATTGCCTTTTCCAGCACCATGTCAAGAGTGCCTTTTTAAAATAAATGGTTTGTTCTCAAGGCCCACTCTCAGAGGGTTTATCTCCTTGGTTTTGAGGTAGAACCTCAGACTTGCATTCTCAGCCAACAAGCCAGGGGTCACTGACACAGGAGTTTTACAAACTTTTATGTTAAGAAATTGTGACCTTGAGTTTGTCTCACCGCCTGGGAATAGGGGTAGCAAATCAGAGTGAGTTGGATAAGTTTGGCATTGTGCTACAGGCCCTCTATCCACTCTTCCATCTTCACTTGTACTTTAAACCACCTGAAACAAATGACCTTGAGCAATATCTCCTCTAAATGACTCTCAAAGAAAATCTGGCCCCAGGATAAATTTTAGGAAGCTGTGGATGTCTCAAGTGGGTTGGGAAAAAAAAATCACAGAACACCAAGTTGAAAATGAGTTTTACCAGATATATTAAAAATATTGCTTTAGCAGGGCTCAAACTCTTTGCTACTTTAATGTGACTTTAAAGGCAAAGTGGGGGATTTTACTCCTATAGAAATAGTGCCTCCAGTTATTTTCATGCACCTTAGTCAATGAGATTCAGCTTTAATCAGAAAGGCAAGGTCTACCCTCCCACCGTCCTTTGAAATAGCTTAAGTCATGTAGAAATGTCATCTCTAAACTCACAGCTACATAAATTCATACTCAGATCAAAGCTGAATTCTGTCTTGCTTCTTTCTTAAAATTAAGCTGTGAAGGTTACCTGAAAGACAGATAATAGAGGAGGAGGAGGAGGACAGCAAATTTAAGTCATGAGCAGAACTGTTTTTAAAATATAGATACTTTGTGCTTCCATTTGCTTCTTTTACTCTTTCTGCTTTGTGCAGAATCTCTGCAGGGGCTGTCACTCCCACACTTCTTTTGTAGGGCCTGTTTGTTCTGAGAGCAGGGTGGGTATGGCTGCTTAGTGGAGTATGAGAATATTTGACACTTGCTTGCACTCTGCAGATAAGGAAGCAGCACCACATCAAGGCTTTGACTTTGCATCTCTATTCTGTCTGTGGGTTTGTTTTCCACATTCTCACAGGACAGACTGTGAATCCTCCTAAATGATCTTCTTACTCCTCTCTGTATTAAGTGCTTAGCACTCTATCTATTTATATATATTATATTATATGGATGGACATACACATGGGTGGAGATGGAGGGACTAAAATTTACTAAAGGCTTATAGTTCTTTCATTTTTGCTCTAGAGGTGTTGTTATCCTAACAAAGAGCTTTATTTTAGTAGAAGCATAATTTTGAAAGATTACCGGCGTGATACGTTTTGTCAAATTTTGTGTGACTCCAGAAAGCACAACTGGGACAAATAAATTTAATTCATAAGAAAAAAGTTATATTTAGTATAGCAAATAGCTGTCTAATGCCCAGAACTATTCAATAATATGGTAGGTTGTTTTGTAGAGAGCTTCAATTCGTGGAAGGAATGCAAGAAAAACCCAGAAGACAGCATGTCAGGAATAATACAGAAAATCCTTCTGCACTGAATAGAAATATGAATCCTTTCTAGTTTAAGATTTAAGATTGTAGAAGAGCCAAAGAATAAGATTATATCTGATCTATATACAGTACCTATTTGCTATGATAAATAGCATTTATAGTCTATGTTTTTAGAGAATAATATTCTACCACACAGATTATCATTTGATAGTGGACTATAGGCTTAGGTTTTTTCATATTATGTCACCTTTCATCAGTACACACACACACACACACACACACACACACAGACATTCTACTTAAGCTTTCTAGATTGGGAATCAGAAATACACAGTAATGCCATACATTATGGGGATAATTTAGGAAGAGGTTCTGATCTGGGAGAGAAGCTGACGTTGTTATGTGATTTGTAAATTATGGGGATAGGATATGTCCATTGTTTATTATTAATTGCTTTTGTATTTTTTTCTTGTCTGTGCCTTGGTTTTCTTCATGTCTAACCTAGTTTCTTTCAGATAGTAGATCTTGAGACCTTCCAGTCCACATGACTATGGAGTAGAATTTAGCCTACCAAAAATTCTTTTTTGTGGTTGCTCTCCTATAAATCCATACTTTTTTTTTTTTTGGTTGTGAGGGATCAAACCCAGGACCTTACACTTGCCAACCATGTGCTTAAACCACTGAGCTACATCCCTGACCCAATCCATATTCTTTATTATCAATCTATGTTCTCTATGAATCCTATGAAATGTATCAGATTCTCCTTTTTTCTTGGCATTCTATGGAAATAAACTAGAAGGTTATGCATTTTTTGTTCTGCTTCCCAGGGAACTGCATGACTGAGTTCATGGGGCTCATCAGTGGTCATTATGAAGCAAAACAAGGAGGGTTCCTGCCAGGTGGAGGCAGCCTACACAGTGCCATGACCCCTCACGGTCCTGATGCAGACTGCTTTGATAAGGCCAGCAAGGCCAAGCTGATGCCAGAGAGGATTGCTGATGGCACCATGGTAAGAAGCATAAATGCCTCTCCCTTGTGCTTTATTGTCTCCATCTGTAATGGGTGTGCTGTCCAGCTGGCAGGCAGTGATGATAACCTTATGGACTACGCTAACACTATTCAAGTGTAAAAGAAAATGACTAATTCTGTGGGAAGGATCTTCTTACGTCTATATGCAACCCTGTGAATATGCCCTGTCCCACAGCCTTCTGCTTTAGGAAGTAATTCCCTCAAGCTGCAACAGCAGAGGTGGCCAGCTGCTATTCTTTAGCCAGTTTCCAAGCCAACCGGGGTCAGAAAGCCTTTGCCTCACTACAGTCAGGGCTTATGAGCAGCAGTCCTCAGCTGTTTTCTTACTTTGCTTCACTCTACTTTGGTATGGGATGAAACAGGTGGGATTTAGAACCTGCTTTGTATTCCTTTGATGTCAGGCCATAAATATTGATTCTGAAATTGTAGTTGGCTAGGGTTCTTGAGTTTATCTTATTTTTCTATTCTTGCAGATAGAGTTAATGGACCACCAGAAGTATTTTTATGCTAAATCATAAGCAAAGTTTCTTTACATTTTAAAATAAATTTCTGGACTGGCCAAATAGCTTAGTGGATTAAAGAGCCTGCTTAGGAGTTTGATCTAGAACCTGACATGCTGGCCCCATCCCTGGGGCATGCTGAGACAGAGATTGAGACTGAGCATGGTAGCATGCACCTGAAATCCCAGAACTTGGAAGGCTGTAAGCAGGTGGATCACCATGAGTCTGATCTATGCAATGAGACCCTGTACACCCTCTACATGGTCTCATAAAATACAAAATATAACATAGAATAAAATAAATTTCTGTTCAGATTATTTTTTGGTTGGGGGTGTACTGGAGATTGAACTCAGGACCTCATGCTTGCCAGGCAGGTGCTTATGCTAATTCCCCAGCCCCTTAAAATAAATTTCTTCAGTGATATCTGGTTTCAAATCTGTAACAGAGAACTGTTTGCCCCATGCCCTGTTTGTAAAACTGCTGAGCACTGGCTATCCTATCCATTCAGTTTACTTTCAGTCCTACCCCCAAGGCTAGAGGTATTAGAATTTCAGGAGGAGACTGGGCTAGAGTCCTCATCTGCTTGACCTCTCTTCTGTTTCCCCTTGCAAAGGCCTTGTGGGGTTTCTCCAGGGCCCCACATCTCCATGAGACATGATCTGACAATCTCGGTTGAGCTATTGTCTCTGAAGGCCAGGAAGAGCACAGACTAATCCACAGTTGCCCCTCAGTAACCTTTGGGGCCCTAAATTAGCTTTGGCTGCTCAGTGTTCCTGGGGAGCAGTGTCCGCAACAGTAAGACAAAAAGCAGGGCTGATTTTGTAATATCTAGGGCCTGGGTTACATGTGGGAAAGAGCTCTCCTATTACAAAGATTAAAAGCATGCGAGACACTGGGGGTATGGAAGTCCAGAATACCTGGAAAAAAAGAGGTCAGTTGCTTCACCTGGACCTCATTTGGGTCTCCTTCACTGTTTTCCTTATAATTTAGACCCCCTAGGTCAATCTACATGCCTATCCTTATTCTAGTTTGCAATGATTAACTTGATTCAATACTGTCTTCACAGGCCAGCTGGGAGGAGGCTTTTAGTACCCTGCCAGACAGCGAAACTCCACAGAAGGGGTCAGAAAAGATAATACCATAACAATCATCCTTGCACTTAAATGCTGTTTTATATATTATGTAGCACTTCCTTATGATTTCATTTAGTCCTACATGAAGCTTGTCACAAGAAGTCAAGCAAGAACACATTTAAGAGGAAATGAATTACTGTATATCAGACACCAAACATTAATGCACATGATCTGGGTTGCATCATAAGGCTTATCATTTTATTTTTATCCCCATATATTTTTTTAAATTTCCTAATGTGCACATATGAAAATTGCAAGGTTTAGTTTTTGTTTTCATTTTTATTTTTTAAAAGCCGTGTGGACAGGAAAGTCAGTAATTGATGAAGCCGAATTGTCTAAGATGCACAGAGTATTATCATGTTCTGTCTATTGTGGATGAAAACTGCCAGAATACAGTGGGACGTCCACCTCTCAGACAGACCCTTCCAGGAGATGGGTGTTTTAAGTGTTGCTGCTATTCCTGTTGCTTCCTATTTCCCTGCTCCTCCTTTTCCTTTCCCAGTCCATCTCTTGGTCAGAGTCTTGAAAGAGAAAGCTCAAATCTCAGCTATGCCTTGACTTATCACCTCCCACAAGCCATTGCCCAGATCTGAGTCTTGGTTTCATTTATAAAATGGGGACTGTGTTCTTTCCCACATGGACACCACCAGCACAGGGATGGCTCTTGGGAAGAAGAATATCCTTGGATCTAGCAAATTTTGCTCCATAGTGCTATGAGGACAATGGGGCAGGGGGAGGGGAATAAGCACCCAATTCTCCTTGGCAGAAGAAACTTGAAACACTGAGTATTTAAAGATCTTGCTCAGGAGCCAAGTCCCGAAGGTAAAGAGGGCTTCCTCTCTTCACCATGTCTGAACACATGATTGATTAAGCAAAAATTTTGCCTACCGTGTCCTCTTATAACATCTGTTGAAATCTAATCATATGTACTTGATTGTCTACCTCACCTCTTGTTTCTCATCTCTATCCTCATTTCCTACAGGCATTTATGTTTGAATCTTCCCTAAGTTTGGCTGTCACAAAATGGGGACTCAAGACCTCCCATTGTTTGGATGAGAACTACTACAAGTGCTGGGAGCCCCTCAAGAGTCACTTCACCCCCAATTGCAGGAATCCAACAGGACCTAATTGAGACTGGGGGCGTCCCTGCCATAATTGAGGACATATTTGTTTGACCTCTTTGAGAATCTCACGTTCTTGGGTCGCAGAAGGTGGGGAGGCTGGTTAAAATGAGAAGTCACCTTTCTCAGAACATTTGTGGAAACATATTTGGAAAGTTCTATAACTAGCAGCTTAATTATTCAATAAAGACTTCCTGGTGTTCTGTGGATGGTGGCAAATGGTCATAATTGGAAGCTGATGAGGCAGACCTAGGGTGGCCAACACTGGTGGGTCATGGAATGCCACGAGATTAGAACAAGGCTATGGCTAGAGCCCCTTTCCCTGTGCTTGGCCTGAAGGCCTTTATTCTAGGAGCCAAGTCCAAGTAGCTACCAGAAATCATAATACCATAAAAAATAAGACAACATTAGGACCACAAACCAAAATGAAGGCCAAGGCCAAGCTCTTAGCAGGACAGCAGCGCTCTAATCAGCCTGCTATTAGCCTAAAATAGATGGGTATCCAGGAAAGCAGGCAGTCAAATAGAAACAGCCACCAAACCTATGGAAATCACTATGGAGAGTCCTCAAAACCCTAAAACTAGAAATTCCATTTGACCTAGTTCTGGGTATCTTCCCAAAAGAGTTAAAGACATCACACTACAGTGATGCATGTGTACCTATGTTTATAGCAGCACAGTTCACAACAGCTAAGTCTGGGAAGCAGCCTATATTTCCATCAACAGATAGATAAAGAAAATGTGATACTAACACAAAATGGAGTACTACTTTGCTACAAAGAAAGATAAACGTTAGTCATTTGCAGAAAATTGGATGTACCCTGAGATCATAATGGTAAGTGATCTCATAATGGTAACCATACACACAAGTTTAAATATTCCATGTTTTTTTTTCTTATATGAAAAATCTAAATTATAAAGAATAAAATAAAATATAGATAATAGGAAGTAAGGGGATAGTTCTCAAATGGGAAGGGAATTGACGAGTGGAGGGATGAAAAAAAGGATTAAAAAAAAAGAATTAAGATGTACTATGTACATGTACCAACTGAAACAAGGAATGTAAATATTATTCCTGCAAACATGCAGCAAAAATAAGAGAAATCCAGTCACCAAAAACAAAAAATAACTCATTTACTTTGGATCACCAGTAGTCCTTGTTTGCCTAAAATTGCCCTCATTTTTGCAATTTAGGGTTTGTATCCTAGGAAACTCCCCAGTCCTGGTCAAATGTACACCATTGTCTACTCTACTATTCACTCATTTATTTATCAATTTGATAATCATGGTTGAATCCTTACTACTAGCTCCAGACCAAGCTACTGAGAAGAATGGTTGGAAAGGAAAAACCAATAGCTCTCCTAACAGGAAGTACCTCACCAGCTAGGGAGACAGAAGTAAGAGAAAATTAAGATCCTTTAAACACAAAGATATGATAAAAATGAGGCAGTACAGTGTGGACAGCTGTCCCTAACAGCTCCCTTCCTGTGGACAGGAAGCATTCCTCACAGAGCATGGGCTGTCCAAGACAGGATGTGAGTCAGTTAGGCTCTCCTGGAGTGAGAAGACACACAGATCAGACAGAAATATGATGAGAAGTAACATTTGTCACTGCTTCTGTTCTGTAGTTTTAAGACATTTCCCCCGTTTGTTGCCATGGTAGCACTTTTTATATACTGCTACCAAGTTTTCATTCAATAGTATATAATGAGAGTTCCAGTGACTAGGAACTAGGATTGCTAGATAAAATATAAGATGTCCAGTTAAATTTGAATTTTAGACAAAACATCTATAATTTTTAGTATGTGTTCTATTTAATATTTTAGCATCCTTATGCTAAAATTTTATTCATAGTTTATCTGAAACTCAGATGAGAAGACTATATTTTTATTTGCTAAATTTGGCAACCTGCTAGGACTACAGAAGTCAAAGAGAGATTTTTTTTATTCTTTCAGTTTATTAGCACATTTGCAGTACATAATGTTTACGTTCCTTGTGGAAGCTGCTACAATGTCTGTAAGACATCCCAGTTCCTCTTTTTCATTCCTTATCCTTTCTTACACTCCATCACTTGATCTCATCAAGAGATATTGTCCTTGCTCTTGGAGAGATTGCATTTTTGAAAGGGAGTTAGACAAAATAAGCAAATTAATTACAATCTATGAAACTGAGACAAAAATAAATAGGGGTTGAGATGGATCAACACATGGAATGGGCTGGGAGGATCTTTCTTCAGTAAGGAAGGTCTTCAGTGAAATGACTTTTAGCAGGACAGACCTAAAGAATGGGAAGGACCAAGTCTTTGGGAAAGTGTGAGAGTGGAATGGCGTGGGGTGTTCTCCACCTGGAGGACATTCCAGCAAAAGGCCAGGGAAGTTAAGCACTTGAAAGAAAAGTAGGTGTGGGAATCCCAGGAGGAGAGTGTTGCAATAGCTCAGGGAAAAGGTGACCTCATCTTGAATAACTGAGGTAGCAACAGAGACAGAAGTAAACCCATTCCAGACAGCTTTGGACTGGAACAAATTTTGGATAAGGTATAAGGGATAAGGAAAAGACATCCTAAGGGTAGAGCTGGGGTGAATGCTGGATTTCTGGCAATGGCATTTCATGGTCTCAAGAAAAAAAGATGAAGGTATATTTGAGGGTCGCAGAGGTTGGTGTGAATTCCAATGTTGCTTAAAATCGCAAAGTGCTTATTAAAAATTAAATATTCTTTACTATCAAGGCAGTTAACGCCTTTGACTTAAAAATGACCATTGCTGTCAAAGCTGCCAGCGGGCCTTTGGGATCCCATCAATAATCACCAACCATGGTCAACTGACTAGTTTTAGCTGCTGGAATCTACAATGTTGCCTGAGGACAAACCAGAGTACAGCAAGTCCTAGGAATGGATGGCCCTGGTCATAGGCCCTGGCCAGGGACAAATGAGAATTTGTGGATACACATGGCCGCTCTCTTGCTCCTTAATGTGTGTATTCTTTCCTGGCTATCCGCCACTTCCAAAAGAATTAAGCTCCATGAAACTTCTTGCTAGTGCAACAATTATTTCTTCCTTCCTTTTCCTCTCATTCTCTCACTTTTGTGATTCTTCCTTGATTGTTCTCAGTACTTCAAAGTAAGACAGCCATTAAAATATTTTATTCCCCAATCCCACCGTTCCTTTGGACCACATCTAACCTTATGCTTTTGTGCATAGTCCTCCCACTCTGACCCATTCTGAGAGTCACTCTGTTAGTGGTTCAGTAGGAAAGCTTTCCCAGGCCTTCCAGGTTTCCATGCACTTGGCTACCTTGTCCTTTGTCTCTCCATTCAGCAACTCCCCAGATAGAGATGATATTTCACCCAGGCCAGAATGTTCACACTAATCAAAATAAAATTATTTATTTTCCTTTAGTTGTGCCTCAGGTCAGCTGAGGAGATATGCATCATATCCTTAACACACTGTTCTCTAAGATGCCTTCTACCAGGCTTCCCAAGAAATTTGTTTCTTTTCCCATTAGAGAAGTGTGGAAGCACAGTCACCTTTCTCTTCTTCCTTCCTGAGAGATTTCTCTCCCAGCCCAGGCTACTAGCCATGGTTTGGACCAATAGTTCTCAGTGGGAACAACTGTTCCCCCATACCCACTCCAAGACAGTTGTACCGACTAGAAACATCTTGGGCTGTCACAACTGGAGAAAGCACAGGACAATCTCCCATAAGCAAAAACTATCTGGAACCCAGTGTCAACAGATGCGATCAGCTTCAGCTGTTCATTGGATCTCTCGGCAATTCTTTTAACTCACAGCATTCACAGATCGAGTACATTAGAAAGTAGGGTGATACTCAACGAGAGAAGGCTTGCGAAGCTCCTAGCACAAGGGTGGTGCACAGGCAAGGCCAAGACCACTGTGTTAGAACTTTGCAGCTAGTAATGAAAACACTGTTGCTAATCTCAGATTCTGGTCCAATTTAGGGTTTTCTATAGAAGGAAGACTACGGGAGGAAGATAAAAAAAAAAAATCTTAAAAACTTCCTGCTCTCCAGTGAGCATGGGATGGCATGATGGTGTGGAACGAGGGATTATCTAGGAGGAAAAACATTACAGAAAGCATGTTCCCTATAGGAGTGCCCAGCTGGGGCTCAGGAGAGGTGGTGGTGGACGAAGGGGAGTTAACAAAAATGAAGGCCCAAATGAAAACTGTAAATTAAAAGTTAACTCTGGGTGCTGAGGTGGAAAGATTGCAATTGTGAGTCCAGCCTGGGAAATTTCACAACTTAGTGAGACTCTCACAAAAAATTACGAAAACAGAAAAGGCGGGGGAGCTGAGCTGAGGGTGTGGCACTGCAGCTTAATGCAAAGGCCCTGGTTCATCCCCCAGTACTACAGAAGCAAAAGGTTACCAATCAACTCCTATATTGATAGTCATACAGAGGTGGCTTAGGTCATATACGAAAGAGTTCTTACTACTGAATCTGAAGGAAATGTTGTTCTTCTGGAAAGCTATCTTACTGCTAATATTAAAAAAAATAGGCTTAAAGATTTGAGTGCTAAGGTTTAAACTTCTTTGTGACATTTAGCAGGCAGCTGTCCTTCAGTATGATTTTTATCATAAATTTGGTACAGACTAGCTTTATATAATTACATCACAAAATCTTTAGAGATATGACGCCACACTGGCCCCACCCCCTGGGCACACTGAGCTGGTGACCGAGTCTGGGTATGGTGGGATTACATGCCAGTAATCCCAGTGCTGAGAGGCTGAAAACAGGAGGATCGCTATGAATCCAAGCTGCATAATGAGACCTCGTACCAAATGTATAAATGAAAAATAATTAGAGATATGATCGCATTTTATGCTTCTGTGAGGCAGTGTAGTATGTGGCTATTAGCACAGATGCTAGAGCAAGACTGACTGCAATTTCTCTGTTGAGAAATCCTACAATCTGTTGTCTGTGTGACCCTGAGAAAAATTACTTAATTTTTCTGAGCTTTTTAAATTCTTCTTTAGCTATAAAATGATTACATCTACTTCATAGCATTAGTTAAACTAAGTTGCTTAGACTCATGTCTACCTCATTGTATAATAAGTAGCTATTATTTGGGATAGCTATTTATTTTTGTATCTGCTCTTGAAACATTAGTTTTTAAGTATATTTAGTAGATACTTATTAACATAATAAACAGTATACAGTTCTGCAAGACAGGTAAACATTTCTAATAAATTTTAGCTTCATAAATGAGTGACATCTTGCAATGAGTGTACCCAGCACCCAGTGTCACATAGTCACAACTGAGCCCGTGCTGCTTTCTTTCTTCTCTCTCTCCAGGGCTGTGGATGATTGTCTCCCACAGCAAGCAGTTTTGCAGGAGATCTTGTCTGCTGAAGGAGAAGAGAAAAGCATGGTGGAATCCTTCAGTTCAAACAAGATTAGGGAGATGTGTGAAATGGGGAAACAGCTAAAATTTTGTAGAAAAGCACCCCCTGATTAAGGCTGTCGCAGTGCCAGTGAGATATCTGTTTAACTACAATCCAATGTCACGTTTCCATGAAATCCTCAAAAGAAGGTGAAACCAAATGTCATCAGATAAGTTCCTTGCGAAAGTTTCACAAAAAGAAAAAAATTCCATTGAGCTAATAGATTCTGCTAGCATTGATGCAAGTTGTCTGCATAGTAACCCTCCTCTCTCTTCTTCCTCACACCAGCCAAGAAGGTTTCCAAAGGTTTACTTTTTTGTATTTTCTTCATTCTTTTACATTATATTACACTACTATAATCATTTTTATATGAAGTTTTGGGGTTGTGGAATGAATCGTCTGAGTTTGCATTATTTCTTATGGGGAAATCTGTGTTGATATACAAGTGCTTTGTATTAGAAGGCACCTACTTAGATATTTACAAATAATTATGATTTATGTTATAATTTATTATAAGTATTAATAACAACATTTATTTATAATTACATATTAATATCATTATTTTATAATTCAGCATATCTGTTACATGTTGCAACGTCCATGCTAAATGCATCCGTGGCTGACTGTCTTAATTGGAGCTCATTTTGGGGGTAGGGCTTATATTATGAGCATCCTAAAAAATCATACTAGGGTTTTCTTTCACTTAGGTCTTATTTTCAGAGAAACATGGTAGCTCCCGCCTCGAGGTAGCTCTGGTGCTATTACAGGAGATACTGGAACAATTAGGCTAAGGTCATTGTCCCCAAATAAATTAACATGTAGCTAAAGAGCAAGCCATGTACCCTTCTAATGCAATAAGTCACAAATGTTCAGGGTCTGAGAAAAAGGGGCCAAGTGTGCTGACACATATCTGTTGATCCCAACATTCAGGAGGCTGCAGGAGGGAGATCCTTATGAGTTGGAGGCCAGCATAGCATACATAGTGAATTCAAAGCCAGCCTGAACTACATAGAGAGACTTTGTCTTAAAAAAAAATCTGAGAAATGTAGTAGTTTATCTTTTTTGTCATTTCTAGATCTGAGTGAGAATATTATATTGAAATTTAATTTGAGATCTCAACAATGTATATTAGCAGACCAATTAAAGTAGAAGTAAAATAGAACTTTAATACTGCTTTAATGAAAGCAGTATTCATGTGAAAATCCTTGGAACTTTTATTTTTCCTAATCATGAGGGCCCTTGGGGTATCCATTAGCATAATCTAGAGCTTTAAAATTACAGAAGAAACTTCACACAGCTAGAAGAGAAATTTAACAAATCAGATAGTTTTGTTCATTCATGAACACGTGCAGCCTCCATTTTGTATTCTATGAATAAACTTAAAATCTGAAGGACAGGTATATTTTACACTAGCACCTAAAAGGGTACATAGCAGCTAGCGGTGTATTCACCTACAAGTGTCTGCATGTCTAACATTAACCTAACCACTAGGGCTTCATCTTATTAAAGAAGTCTCATGGAGTCTGGTAGTTTCTCCCTGTAATCTCAACACTTTGGAAGGCCCAGGCAGGAGTATTGCAAGTTCAGGGTTAGCCTGGGCAACTTACCAGTCCCATGTCTCAAAATGAAAAATCCAAGACAACCAAAATGGCTCTGAATGTTGCTCAGTGAAATGGCTCTGGATTCCATTCCTAGAACCACAAAAGGAGGAGTAGGAAGAGAAACTGGGAGACGTGTGAGCTGGAGGAGGAAGCAGAGGATGGCTTCATGCCCACCACCCCTAAAAGGGACAAATCTTTAAAACTTGTTTTACATGCAGAATGCTTCAGACTTCTTCCTGATTTCACCCACAATAATTTCCGATAAAGTGCCTTGTCAATCTTCTATTTGTATGATGCCAGAAAGTTGACCGGCAATTGTCTAGCACCTGATGAGGTCACCTCTTAGTTATAAGTGGATGACAAGGACAATCAGTTCTTAAACAAAACCTAGAGTCCTCAAGAGAGAGGATTCTAGAAGAATCAGACAGGTCATTTCTCCTAACCAAACCTTTCCTTTAGAATTAAGCTCTGAGGCCAGTAGATCTTCAAGTTTTTCAGATCTAACACTTTATAAATCTGTGAATGCACTAGACTCTCTAAAAGTACAACTGGGAGTTCCTACTTTATAAGGTACTAAATCTATGCCCTCTAGACTAGACAGGTGTTCCTTTCTTGGTGCTCAAATTCCTGCCACATCTATCTTTATCCATTTCAAAGGCTCACTCAGTATATATCTGCTAGAGTCAGGCTGCCAGACTTATGTTCTGTGTCAGCCATTATCTGAGGGCTTGGGCAAGTTTTGATCCCTTTCAATCTTATTTGCATAACAGAGACTTGTTTTGAAGAGTTTTGCAGATGTTTAAAGCCCCTGATTTAACTTAGTGATAATGGAAACTTAGTTCTCTTTCCCATCTTGCAAGATGGTGAGTGAAAAAAACTGAGAAGCCAGACACTAAAGAGAAGAAACCCAAAGCCAAGAAGGCTGTTGCCACGGTACTGATAAAAAGGGTAAGGTGAAGGCAAAGAAGTCCAAGAAGGGGTAGCTCCACTGCACCAGAAATCCTGTCCTTGTTAGAGGAATTGGTAGATACTCCAGATCTGCTACGCATTCCAGAAAGGCTTTGTACAAGAGAAAGTACACAGCTGCTAAATCAAAGGTTGAGAAGAAAAAGGAGGAGATCATTAAACTGGTCGGCAGGGACAAAAATGGAGGTACTAGGTGGTTCAGCTTTGAACAATGCCCAGATCCTACCCTACTGAACATGTGCCCCTAAAGTTCTTGAGCCACGGCAAGAAACCCTTCAGTCAGCATGTGCGGAAACTTCGAGCCAGCATCACTCCTGGCACCATCCTGATCATCCTCACCGGGCTTCACAGAGGCAAGAGAGTGGCCTTCCTGAGGCAGTTGGCCAGTGGCTGGCTGCTTGTGACTGGGCCTCAGCCTTAATTGTGTTCCTCTACAAAGAACACACCAGAAATTTGTCATTGCTACCTCTGCAAAAATTGAGATCCGCAAAGTGAAAATCCCCAAACACCTCACTGATGCTTATTTCAAAAGAAGCAGCTGCGGAAACCCAAACACCAAGAGGGTGAGATCTTCGACACCAAGAAAGAGAAATACCAGATTTCAGAGCAGCACATGGTGGGATCAGAAGTGGTGCACTCACATATTTTAGAAAAACTCAAAGCTGTTCCTCAGCTCTAGGGCTACCTGTGATCTGTTTTTGCTCTGACAAGTGGAATTTATCCTCATAAATTAGTGTTCTAAATCTTTTTAGAACACTACTTAAATAACTGATACATTTAAAAAAATAACAGTGATAAGTGGAAGTCTAAGTTTTATGAGTGTTTGTCTGCCATAATTGTCTTTCTCCACTATTATTTCCTTTAAGCACCATACATTCTTCATATTCATATCTTCAGGGCTAGCAAGCAACAGGGCTCATAAGCATTTAAACAATATAGAGACCTACAGGTGAGTGCCTAATAAGAACTTGATAGGTGAGCCTCTGCCCCTTACCTTCTAAATTCCTTAAAATAAAATGTAAGCGTACCCACTTATGTGTGATATTTCACCAATGTCAAGGATTAAACTACTTCATTGTATATTAATATAAAAAAGAATCAAGAGGACACTGGATTCTCTGCCCAAGTATCTTTAGAAAAATCAAACATCCCCAGGATTTGCAGACCAGTAGCAGTTCAAAATTCTTGCAGTAGGCACTGATTTCTCCTCCCAAAGAGCTGGAAGTACCAAATCATTTCTAGGCCATGTCTTTGGAGTGGAGGCTGCCTGCTTAGCTCGTAAGACATGGCTTCAGGGTAATGGTCCAGTTTTGTCTCCATCTACCCTCCTCCCAAGTCAACTCATAAAAAGTTAATAATGTTTTTCTTTCATGTTTCCCCACCTTATTTTGTTTTTTTATTAGTATGAGTCTGTGACATAATAAATACATTGATCATGGAAAGTTTATATATAGAGTTATAGAACTTAGTCCTTTTTACTGCCCCTTCCGTATCTTCCCCATCTCCTCCACCTCCAGATCCCTTTCACATTTCCACAAAATCTACCTCCCTATTTCCTGCCACCTTTCATTTTGCTCTTTAAATTATTTATACTTTGGATTTCTTATATGAGAGAAACTGAAATATTTAACTTTCTGTGTCTGACTTCACTTAGCATTATATATCAAAGCGCACCATTTTCCTGCAAATGACTCAAATGTATCCATTTTTTGTAGTAATGTGATATTGAATGAGAATGGAGTGCCCACCTTTTGACAGATGTAGACAAAGGAAGGGGTATAGAAAGAAAAAAATCATGATGTGTGTGTATAGACAGTACAGTTGGGATAGATAACGCTGTGCTTCTACATAATTCTATGAGAGGCAAGATCTGCACTAATGGTGGTTGGACAGGATATTATGTGGGCTTCTAGTACTACGGTCATCCACTAGGAAAATAATTATTGAATTTTTGATATAATTCAGGTATAAAAAGTAAGATAAGCAAGCAGCTACACTGTTAATTCACTGATAAGAGACATCTGCTAAAATAATATCTGTAAATATAATATCATGTATGCACCTTGTATGATACCAAAACATTATGAAAACAGTTTTCAATGTATTAATTTATCGAATCTGTATTATTAAGGTGTCTTGAAACTGTCTGATTGACATTTGTAGTTCAATAAAATAAAATAAAAAAATATATAGTAATGTGATATATCAATTTGCTTCATCCATTTTCCTGCTGATAGGCATATAGACTGCTTCCAAGATTTAGCTATTGTGAGTTTTGATGCTGTACAGATGATACTAACATATCACTATGGCATGCTGCCTTTAACTCTTTGAAGAAGGTATGCAGAAGATATATGGACAGTTTACGTGAAATTTCTAGTTTTAGTTTTCTGAGGGATATCCATATTGATTCCCACAGTGATAGAGTGGTTGTACTAGCACATTTGGCCTCCAACAATATAGTTTGTTTTGCTTCCCACAACCTTAACCCACACTTAATCTTTTTGAGTTCTTGATGATAGCCATTCCTTCTGGAGTAAGATAGAATCTCAATGTGATTTCGATTTGTATTCATTTAATGTACAAAAAATTGTTTTATTCATACATTTATTGTGCATTGATACTTCTGAGGAGTGTCTATTCATTTTAATTGCTCATTTTGATGTGGTCCCATTTATTGATTGTTGGCCCTATTTCTCATTCATTTGAGGTTCTGTTCAGAAAGTCTTGCCTATTCCTATGTCTTCAAGAATTTTACCTATTTTACTTTTCAACAGATGGTTTCTGTTTTGATGTCAATGTCTCTGATCCATTTTTATTTGATTTTAGTACAGGTTGAGAGATATGGAACTAGATTCATTCTTCTGCATAAGGAAAACCAGTATCCCAGCCTCAGTGGTTAAAGAGGCTAAGTTTTCTCCCTTTGTTGAAGATTAGAAGGCTGAAGAGCCTGGAGATTTTTTTGTATCCTCTGTTTTGTTCCACTGATCAACATGTCTGTTTTTGCTCCAGAACAATCCTGTTTTTATGATATTAGCTTTGTGGCTTGTGAGGTTTTATGCTTTGCTCTTGTTGCTCAGGGTTGGCTATTTGACATGTCTCATAGTTCCATAAATATTTCAAGATTAATTTTTTTTAGTTTTGCAAAGAACACTCTTGGCATTCTGATTGGAACTGCATGAAATCTGTATATAATTTCTGGTAGCACGACCATTTTTCAATACTGATTCTGTTTATATAGGAACAAAAGATGTCTTTCCATGTTCTAATGACCCTTAATCTGTTAGAATAGTGTACTATTCATTATAGAGGTCTTCTATTTCTTCGGTTGGATTGATACCTAGGTATTTTTTTTAAAAAACACTATTGTTCATAAGATCATTTTCCTGATATTTTTCCTCAATGCATTTACTGTTTGTATACAGAAGCACTAAGGATTTCAATGTATTGACTTTTATTCTACTTTGCTGAATTTATTTCCCCTAAGAATCTTCTGGTGAAGTGTTTTTGGTCTTCTATGTAAAGGATCAGGTCATCTGTGAACAATAATAGTTTGACTTCTGCCATATATATATGTATATATAATATAATATATATAATATAATATTTAATATAATATTATATTACATATCATATATTTTATATAATATAATATAATATAATTATATTATATAAATATACATATATATATATATATATTTACTTTTCTTTGTTACATTTATTAAGTTATATATGTTGAGCAATCCTTGCATCCCTGGGATGAAGCTAACTGATCATGATGTGTGTGGAGGGCACACCCAGCAGCTCTCCTTGAAAGAAGAGTGACTGTCTCCATTTTGACTGAGCCTGATCCTATTTCCTTGTATTGTTATGTAGAGAGCTGGCTAGGACTTCTGTTTATCCTTCAATTGGCCTTAAGCAATGTGTATTGGTCTAGCTGAGGTGCTGGTGATAGTCTTTGAAGGTGGCAAATGTTTCCCTGGTAAGCCTGCTGCTCCTTAACGTGAGCCGGGTGGAGACAGGATGGTAGAGCTAATGCTCTGCGCTGCCAGCTGGGATCGAGCCTCGAGACAGAGGCTATGACTTCCTGGGGCTTGGAAGACTACATCAAAGCTGAAGCCCTAGACTTCCCAAAACATTAAATACTATATAATGCAGATTACTCTCTCTGCATATCCTCTCTGCATATGGCACAGGTAAATGTAGGCCCCACACCTACCTCAGCTCACAGTAGTCACCTACTTCCCACAATTCTCAGTCCTCAAACCACTCCCTCACTGAATAAAAACCGGGTGAGGCCCTGGGTCGCTCTCTTGGTTCCGGGAAGCCATCTTCGAGGCTGGACCTAGAGCCCCTTGATTCCCCAATGATTAAACATATAATTTAGTGTCCTCATTTTCGCCGTGGGCTGCATGGAAAGTGATAGATTGGAGTCAACTTGATGGGATTCCAATAACGTAACTTTGGGATTACAAATATTGGTATCTTGGACTGAGACGAGGACCAGGAAGTGTCTCCTACAGATGTGTAATCTTTTTAATGATTTGTTGCATTCTATTTGTCAGTATCTTGTTGAAGATTTTTGCATCTGTGTTCATTATGGAGACTGACCTATAGTTACATGTTTGGTTTTATTTTTTTGCTAAGTCTTTGTGTGGTTTTGGTATCAGGGTAATACTAGCTTTGAGAAATGAATTTGTCAGTGCTCCTTCCCTTTCAATTCCAGTTAGATCTTCACTGAAGCTCTGGCAGAACTATATGATGAATCCATCAGAATGTGGGCTTTTCTTAGTTGTTAGGGTTTCTAGATCTGCCTCTATTTCATTTGCCTTTTGTTCGTCTATTATCTGTAATTTTCTCTCTTTTTCAGACAGGAGCATACTACATAGTTCAGGCTGGCCTTGAATTTACTAGTAGCCCAGACTGGCTTTGTATGCATGATGATCCTTCTGTCTGCTTTCTTAGTGATATTATCCATCATATGCTACTATGGCTGGTCAGTTGTTAATCTCTTTTTGATTCAATTTCAGGAACTCATATGTGTCTAGGAATTTCTCAAAGGTATTAATCTCCAATGTATTTGCAAAATTTCTGTGGTTTCTTTTGCTGTTGATTTCTAGTTTCATTCCAGTATAATCTGATAGTATTGATCAGATCATTTGAACTATTTTATATTTATGTCAGTATGCTTTATGGCCTATTTCAGAAAAAGTCCTATATGCTGCTGAGAAAAAAAAAAAAATGTTGCAGGAAGCTGCTGAAGCTAGAGAATGATCACACCTGTGGGCCTGAACGAGGCGGGTCCAAGAAAACAAGCATCTGAGGCAAGCCAGAGAACAAGCTGCTCCAGTCCAGAGAATACCAAGTGCCCAAGGCAATCCAAGCAATGGGTTGCTAGACAGAAGAGCGTCACATGGCATCAATCTGCCAAATGTATAAATAAATGTGCTGTGGTGATCAAACAGCTTCCTTTCCTCCCATCTGGAGAGAGGGCTCCACTTGATCTTAGCTTTGTGTGTCTTGTCTTCATTTCTTCACCTTCTGCAGCCTTTAATGGTCCTCACCCCCAGAAAGTTTGAGAGTTGTGCTGGCCTAGGCAAAATGTGCATTAAGTGGATAGATGAAATGCTGAGCATTTATTAAGTCCATTTGCTTAATGGTGCGACTTAACTCTTAATATTTCTTTGTTGATTTTTTTGTCTGGTTGCCCTATTTGTAAGGGTAGGGTTTTGCAGTTTCTTGCTGATTGCATTGTCTATCTATCCTTTTTGTCTAGTAGTTTTTGTTGATTTTTTGTTGTTGTTGCTGTTGTTACAGGATCTCATGATATAGTTCAGATTCGTAGTGATCACCCTACCTCAGCTTCCCCGGCGCTAGAATTACAGGGTGCACCACCACACTCGGTTTCAGTGGCCAGCGTGGTGCTCCCAGGGTTCCAGGGCAGGCATGGCCTATGGTACTGGGGACTGAATTCAGGACCTTGTGCATGCTAGGAAGGTGCTTAGACTGATGAATTATTTCCCCAGTCCTAGTTTTTGCTTTATAAAATTGGGTGCGCTAATATTCAGTGCTTATATACATAAAATCATGATCCTCTTCTCTTAAATTGTTCCTTTTACTAATATGTAGTGACTTTGTCTCTTATGATCATTTTTGGCTATAAGTATATTGTTTCTGAAAATGTAACAGCTCCTGCTTGTTTTCTAGTTCTTCTTCTTTGTTTTTTTTTTTTTTTCCATAATTTTTTTGAAGAACAGATAGCAATGGGACAGTTTCAAATCAAATTAATAGAACAGATCCAACAATTAATACATTGCATATTGTTTTCTTAGTTGTTATTTGTTAGTTCTGCTTCTTTGAAGTATCACTTCCCATCCTTTTATTCTTAGTGTGCCTGCTTTAGTTTGGATGAGATGCATCTTTTCCAAGTTGGACTGGATTTTGTTTTATGATCCAATGTACTAGTCTTTCTTTTGATTGGGGAGTGAAGACCACTGACATTCAAAGTTATTCCTGTAAAGTATCATAGTGTTATTTTTCCAGTGCTGCTTCTTTCATTTTTCCTTTTGTTTAACTACTCTCTCAGCTGGATTTATACTTTCTTTTGGTACTGGTGGTCTCCTTCAGTCTATCTAGGATTCCCTTAAGTACTTTTGTAATGCTAGTTTAGTGGTCATATATTTCTTTAGGGTTTCTTTGCCCTGGAAAGTTTTCACTTCTTGTCAAGTTTGAAAGCTATTTCCACAGAATATAGAATTATTTTCTTCTAAGGCCTGAAAAATTTTGCTCCACTGCCTCATGATTTTAGGGTTTGTCTGGAGAAATTCACAGTTATTTGCATAGGTTACTTGCTGCTTGTGTTGTAGAGAGGTTCTTTTCTGGCTGTGCCTACTTGAGGTTCTATGTCCTATACTTGAAAATTGAATTCTCTCTCTAGGTTTAATAAAATGCTTTGATTTCAGTGAATACAACTTGTTGAGAAAATCTTCCAATTTTTCTCTTTTTGTTTATTTTTTATTAGTGCATCTTTGCAGGTGTTTCATTCTTTTGGAGAGTTAGTACATGCATTTAGCACATCTTAACTCTTTTTTCATCTCTCTTTCCCCTTTTCTTCTCCCTCCCTCCATCTCCTGATCCCCTTCCCATTTGGGAAAGATCTATTTCCCTAATTTCTATTATCTATCTTTTATTTTCCTCTTCATTTGTAATTTAGGTTGTCTAGTAGTTTTTGTTGGGTTTTTGTTGTTGCTGTTGTCGCTAGAGAACATTAAAGAAAAGAATTACAAAACAAAAGAAATCATGAAATGTTTAAGTCTGTGTGTCTGATTTATTTCACTTAACAATATGGTCTCAGGGTCCATCCATGTTTCTACAAATGACTCAAGTTAATCTTTGTGAGTAGCACTCCACTGTGAGCAAATATCAGGTTTTCTTTACCCATTAATCTGGTGTGTGTGTGTGTGTGTGTGTGTGTGTGTGTGTGTGCGCGCGCGCGTCTGTCTGTCTGTCTCTCTGTGTCTGTGTCTGTATCTGTTTCTGTGTGTGTAACCATAGATCGAACTCAGGACCTTGCACTTGTCATGCAGTGCTAATGCCACTGAGCTATCTTCCACACCATTGATCTGTTGATGAACATAAGCTGCTTGCTTCCAAGATTTAACTATTTTGAGTTGTGGTGCTAGAAGATTTTCTTTTGTTTTGATGTAGCAGTTGTTGGATCCAGCTTTTATGGTGTCTTACTGTTTTTAGGTTATCATTGGATACATAATCTCCTACACTAACTTTCTCTTCAAGCTCTGACACTTTGTCAAATCTGCTACCCCTGCCTTCCATTGACATCTTTATATACTGAATATTTTTCTTGATTTATTTTCATAATTTCTAATTCTTTGCCAAAATGCTCATTCATATCTTGTTTGGTCTTGTCGAGCTACACCAGCTAATAAATATTTTATTAACTGAATTTTTTTTTACTAATAAATATTTTATTAACTGAATATTTTGTCTCACAAAGCATCTTATAAATTTGCTTTTATGTTTCTTCTTTGATCTCTTCATATATTTCATTTACTTTTTCTTTTCCTTTAATGTTCTCCACTTCAAAGGCCATGAGATCAGCTTTTAAAGAGTTAAGTGTTTTTGGAAGCAGCTTATTACTTGCCTTCTTATGTTTTCACTGCCTTTGTACAGCAGGTTGAAGATCAATTAGGGGAAAGAAAGTCTATGGCTACTGTGGTGATCATTTCCACCCTCCTATATTGTGATCTTGTATTTGATTATATTTTAGTGTTTATGCCCCCTCCTCAACTGACCCAGTGTAAATAAACCAGCCCCATTTGCTGTGCTGCAAGTAGACAACAATTACTGGTTACACTGGCATCTGCAGAACCAGATATGTATCAGTCTTAAAGCTTGTTTTGACAATTTCACATTTTTTCCTTTCAGTAGCTTGGAAAGCCAATGGATTGAGGCTGATACTAAGCAGGGTGGGTTGCAAGGAATGAGTGAGGAAGAAGAAAAGAAAGAAAAAGAATTCAGAAAGAAGGGAAATAGAAGACAGAAAACAGGAAATAAAAATAAGGAGATAGAACTTTGGCGATTATAGTTTTATATCTGGAATACAGAGGTTGGAAGGCCTTTAAGAGGTTATCTTTGGGGACTTAGAAAAGAAAGAAAAGGGAGAAAATATGCCTGGAGTTTGGGAGAAACCTTGTATTTGAGTCCTCTGTACACAATTTTTGTTGGGCTGACTCTACTCTGATCATAAAGCACAAATTAATTCTTATTCTCTGTTACATACTTCAGAGTTACAAAAATCCAGAGTCCTTTCCAGAGTGACAGGGTTCTGTGCTCCTGTGTGTGACTAGACAGAGGTTTTTTTTTTTTTTTTTTTTTTTTTTTTTTTTTTTTTTTTTTTTTTTTTTTTTTTTTGTCTTTTTGAGACAGGGTCTCACTATGCAGTTCAGGCTGGCCTTAAGCTCACTTTGCAGCTCAGGCTGGTCTCGAACTCACAACAATCCTCCTGCCTCAGCCTCCTGAGTGCTGGGATTACAGGCATGCGCCACCATGCCCGGCTCTAGACAGAGGTTTTGTCTTCAGTTATTTCTAGGTGGAAGGTGGGGCTGGTCAAGCACTCAATCTTAGGGATTTCTGTGTGAGTTACCAGGCTCCTTCTCTCTGTATCAATCCCTGTTGCTGTTTACTGGTTACACTGGCATCTCCAGAACCAAATATATACCAGTCTTAAAGCTTGTTTTGACAATTTCACATTTTTCTCTACACCTCTGTAGGTGGCAGGGCTATGCAACTGCCTCTCAGTTAGGCCTTTTCCAAGTTCTCTGTCTACCTGGCTCATAGAGTATCTATCCAGACAGGGAGTAAGTGGTACCTAGAGCTTGGTGGGGAAGACCTCTTCTGCATGGAACTCAGAAAAATCAAGCAATTACTGGCATGCTGCTCACCTGGGCTTCTAGCTGGTCATTCTTTGGGACCAGAGTGATTGATCTCAGTAAGTGCTGAACTCTTTGGCATTTGGAGAACTGAGCAGTGGGGAGGGCACAGAACTCTATGGGATTTGAAGTGTAGGAATGTGGGGATGTGTCCATTGTCCTGGTAGCACAACTCCAAGGTCTCTGCTCCATCCTTGGATTCACGTCCCTGCCTGTTTCTCAGTCCCTATCCAGAACTAAGGCCTTGTTTCTTTCCTTTTCAAGGACTTTTCGGTCCCCAGTGAATGGCCACCTTCTGGCCTCTCCCTTCCTTAGAGGTCTCTTTCCTGCAAACATTTTGGTTCATGGGCCCTGTCTTCCCTGTTGGAAGAAAGTTCATCAACACCACCTGGGTCTGATTTCCATTCCCACTGTTTAAATTGCCACACTCAGGTGTCAACTGCAGCTGCCAGAGGCCCTGTATTTCATTGGACTTCTTCCCTCTTCCCACAGCTTTGTCCTTCCAAGGGTTAGACATTTTATTAGCTGTAGCTGAGCTGTGAGCAGTCCCAGAGCCAAGAAAAGACTCTGCTTTTCCTTATAGACAGGATATTGTCTGCTGTGTTCATTCAAGTTGCCCTCATTACTTGCATATCCCACCACCACTACCATAACTGGCAGTTAGCAGTACCTGTAGAACTTGGAAGTGATCTCCACGCCATCTCTTGAGTACTACTACTTCTAATCTGCTATCCTTCATCTTATATAAAGTAGGAATAAAACTCTCTGTAGAAAACTATGTCCTAAATTGTATGGAACATACTAGGTTTTTTTCTTTTTTTTTTTTTTTTTTTTTTGTATTTTAGGGAAAGGTCTACAGGGGACACATGCTAATTTTTAAAGAGTTTAACTATGAAAATATTCAAGCAATATTCTCTACTATTTTTTCTTCCCGCTTTCTTCCCACCCTCAAAAATGTCACACACCCAAGTCAGTCCTATATTGATTTCTAAAACAATGTCTGCCAGATTCCTCCCTTGCCCAGTCCCAAGGTTTTTCTGGGACTCAGTTATAAGAGATGAATGATTTAAATGCAATTGATGGTAGCAGTAAACATTCACTCCAAACTAACATGATGTTCTCTGTGATTATGAGCAGAAAGTAAACTTGAACTCTGGTGACAGATCTGCTCCAGAAATCTCAGACATTTCAACCAGCTATCCATCTGGAGGGAAATTTCAGAGGCCAGGGATCAAATGTTAAGCTTTCTTCAATCCTTTGAATACAAAACTTGGCCATGAACATTCACATTCACATTACACTTTCCTGATAACTTGAAATGCAGGGTCTCCGCCTAGAGGACGAGGCCTGGGGTTTCTCCAGGTCACAGCGAGCACTGGCAAAGTGAGGAGCCTCTGCCTCAGCCAGAAAAAATGCAGTTGCCATGCCAGGGGAGAAGCAATGGGAAATGTTACAGTTGTAGCTACAAGTACAAACGGTTCCTCTAAAAGAAGAAACAGAAACATAAAAATTATTTTTGTTCCCTCAAAGATAGGAAATGATGCTAGAAGCTTTGATCATCCAGACTCCATTGATACTGTGTTTTTATTTTTAATAATGCTAAAGTGTTGTCCATATTTTGCCATCATGTAGATTTGATCAAAATAGCCTCTTGTAGACTTTTAATGTCTTCAAGCACCCCATTAATTAACCTGAAGAATATCAGAGAGACAAAATATATTCTCTATCTCTTCCAAAGTTACGAGTAGATTGAGTCAGGTACCAGTAGGGATGAGAAAACATAAAGTAAATCAGGGACTGGACCAAATGACATTGCAGTAAGAATAGGAATGTGATTTTTTTTTCCCTCCGGCAGTATCTATGCTAAAAGACACAGTACTTACACAGACCAGCCTGTTGTAGGAGCAATACTGTTCCAGAGAAGGAAAAGTGATGGCATAAAACAATAAGGAATTAAAAATGGCTCCTCGTGCATGTGCATAAAGAGGAACTAATAGAGATAATATATTTAGACTTTCATAAAGCTTTTGACAAGTTCACATTCAGATGACTCACCTAGGATTGCAAGGGCTGTTTTGTTCTGCATTAAGGGCTGTCTCAAAAATCACAAATCATGTCTGACTGATAAGCCTGATTACTGGTATTCTTTCAGCCTCTTTTAACCTGTGATCATATTTCACCCAGGAACCAGGGTGATCTTTCCGGTATGCAAAACTAACTGGGTCAGTGCTACTTAATGCTTTAAATGTTTCTCACTGAAATTACACTGAAGTCTCTCTTTATGTGACAAGGGCCATGTGATCTGGCAGCTGCTCTTTATTACTGTTGTAGTTTTGGGGTTTGCAAGGGAAATAATTTAACACAGGACATATAATTTATAGGATTATTTTATAATAGTCACCCAAAAAGTCAAATACAAATGAGTGCAGCAAATCTGTCTACAGACTAAAGACTCTAAGAGTCCAGGTGAGGATCAGGATCCCATAAGAATGCCCTTCCTGCATGAGCCCAGCTGAAGACCTAGAGCCCAACTCACGTCCAACTGGGGACTTAGAGCCCATGACAATGTCACATGCAAGTCTGTTTCACTTATCTGTGTTCAGAAGGCCCAAAGGTCAGTGGTGGAAGCTAGAAAGTCTGCATCAGCAAAATGAAAGATCTGTGCCAGCAGGCTGAGAGACCTGCATGGAGCCAGGAAGTGACATTCACAGAAAAGACCAGAGCCCCCTTCCCACCAGATTACCACAGCCGTCCTTGGTGAGAAGGTCTCAGGCCCCCCTCCAACAATAACAGCCGAGTTCACATCAGGAAAGGCAGTCTGATAAGCTTCTCCGATACCAACTCTTCTTCTCTGATTCTTGTTTTAATGTTGTTGGCGACAGTCCTCAGGTGGGCCCTCCCACCCAGTCCCACACTGATTCAGTTCAGCTGTGTGTTACACATTGCCCATCAGTTATGAATCCATCACAATTATACACTTGGCTTTCTTTTTAGATGCTCAGCACTACCACGCGGGCTTCAATGTCCAGAGCTAGCAGCATCAGCCAGACAGATGGCAGCATTTGGAGTTCAGACAAGGTAGCAATTGGTGTCCTCATCAGACTATTTGGTGTGATTTGGCACATAGTTGTTGACTATTTAAAAAAAAAAAACTTTTAAAATTGATTACATTCTCTAGAATACTCTTGTCAATAATTTTCAATGTTTAAAAATGCTTTAGAAGCTCCTACTATGCAAAAATATCCCTGGGTAATACCTTCTTTCAATTAGACATTGAAGATAAAATATAAATATTTTTCCTATTATTATCAGTTCTGAAGACTGATCTTTATGTTGTTTAATCCTTAAAATCATTACAAAAAGATATTATGTCAGAAAGAAGAGGCAGTGAATTTGAGCAAGCAAATAACAAACCTAAGTTGACAAAAATAAATGAAAAAGAATGCTAACCCAATAATAAATGAAATGCAAATTTAAAATATTTTGTCATGTTTAAAAGTAGTCATGCTAAACACTAAGACTGTATGTCACCGCTCTCAATCTTTTATAAGTAGTAAACAATACTAGAAGTATCTACCAGGAAGATACAGTAACTGAGGCACAGAGAATTTAACTATTTGCTAGGTCACTGTGCTAGTAAGTGGCAAAGCAGGGAAGCAACAGCAAAGAATCTGGTTTCAGTTACTGGTGCTAACCATTATACTCTGTTGGGTCATTGAAAAGGATAGGAAGCAGGCCCCTTATTTATTGCTTGGGAACACAAAGTTATAAGATCTGTATGCAAATGCCATAGAAGAGTTATTACATGGAGTAATGATTATGACAAATCATTGGCCCCCCAAATTGCAAATCATCTTATACAGTGGATCTAATTTTGTTGAAAAAAATATACGCATGCGCAGAAGTGAGGGAAAACATTTTAAAAGAATAGGTACCAACATGTCATCCCTATCCCTGTGTAATGGAATTGGGAGTGATTTTTGTTTTAATCTCTTAAGATTTTATTAAAACTGACATATACAGTCACATATAAAGAAAAACCACACTGAAGTTAGCTTAAACGGAAGGCTGAAAGTCAAAGCAATATCCAATTATGCCCTGTAGTACAATTAACATAAAATAATACAATTCTTTGAGATCTGAAGAACAATTTAAGAACAATGGCCATTAAAACTGGTACTGGAGGGAAGTATAGTTAGTTATTGTAATTATATGGGCAGCAGCAAGTTAGGAAACAGGAATCACATGGAAATGGGGGCCACATGACTCAGTCAAGGTTCAATGAGATAAGATGGTAACTGAAAATCCAAAATGACTTAAAGGTCCATTTTGCAGAAAGTCACAGCTTTGTAGCATTCTGCCATTGCACATGGCTACTTCATATGTCTACTTCCATGGCCACTTTGAATTGCTGTTTCTCATACATTGTATTTTTTCTGCCTCCAAGTTTCTGATCTCTCATACATTAGGCTTGACATTACTTCAGTACCTGGGTCTGAGATAGCAGAACGTAGAAGGGAATCTGTCTAATGCTTTGGGATCTGTTCACATCAGTGATATTCGGGTCCAGTGGTCTTCAGCATGTCAGGATAGCCCCTCCAGGGCACAATGCTATAGTGACTCATAAAGCCACTAGTTTTGAATGCAGCCCACGGAGGGCTCTGCAGATCCAAACTGCAAAGCAAACAGCTGCCACTTTGGTCATGTAACACAATATGACCAATACTCTATAGATATTTGTGGTAAATTGGGATGCTGTTTGGAGTCTCTGTAAGACCCAGGGACCCCTAAGGTACTAAATCAAGGCTATGCATTCTACAGCAGAGAACAATTTACCATCCCCAAAGCAGCTTAGTACCAACCATGGGATAATATGACCGTTCAACCAGAGCTGTCAATCATGATCTGTATAACTTCAGAAGCACTTCATGTTGTCAAGGGAACATAGTGCCTCTCAGCCCATTAAAGGATTAGTTATGGTACCAGCCTAGGGACAATGTCCTGCAGGGTTAAGACACAGAGTTAACTGTGAGGTAAATTCATTGAATCAAGGCCATGAACATTGCGATATGCCCCAGTGGCTATAATTCAAGAGGAAGTAAGACTGGGCCCTTCTGCCAACCTGGTGACTAATGTGTGGAATAAATGCCTCACTTCTCTACAAATATAGGCTCTATGAGTAAGTCCTGATTCACACTGTGGGGTATGGGAGGATATTATACCAAAGAAACACAATAATCTATAGCTCTTCCTCTTCATCATTCTGGGCATTTGTATGTGAAAAACAGTAGACAAAATGACTTTCAATATTGGCCGTATCAATACTGGTTACAAGGAGTAAGGTTTACAGCTACACGATGTGTACCAGAAAAAACATCTGGGCCCAGAGATTCATTGGAGCATATTGGTAGTTCCATGTCCAGGATAACTGTAAGCAGTCAATGGCTGCAATAGAGATCTGATTCATTTCTACAGTAAGACTAGAAATGATCATGGTGATGCCATTAAGAAGCCATGCAGTCCCGCTGAAATCAGGGCTGAGTTACATATAGGAAGTATGGTTCGGTAGATGGTGCTATCAAATATGGTCTCCTCACTGTTCTAACAGTGCAGACTATAACTTGTTCCACCAAACTTCCTCTACTGGGTGTTATGTAAAGACTACCAAGACATAACCTTGAAGGATGGATTATGGATTAGACTCAATGTTTCTACAGATTCAAATAAAAAGAGGATATAAAGGAAGCATAATTTTGCCCTATGTGTCCTTCTTCATGACTTAAGAACACATCCAGCCACCCTGAGGCAGGCCTTCAGTAGTACAAGGGAATTCCATGAGCTAACTTTTGACTAATGGTGATGGGGTATTTTCCTTCTCTATCTGGAGGTAAAATTGTGTAAATTCCACAGGGCTCCTCCAAGACCCCTTATGGGAGCTCACAAGTCCAAGGCAACAGGTCAGTAACATATCCTGGATGGGCTTCTCTCTTTCCCAGCTTTTTTTTTTAATTTTAGGGAAGGGTCTGCAGGGTGTTCAGGATCTCACTAGTAGATGGGACTTGTAGTGCCTGCTTACAGCCTCCCAAGAGCTGGGGTTACAGGCGTGCGCCACCAGGCCCAGTGTCAATTGCCATCTCATCATGCCCCAGGGGTGGGCCAGCATGGCAGGCCCATTCTTTTTTAATCCTAACCACTTGAATATAAGCTTCTGTCAAGTTGTACTTTTGGAGGGGGTCAAAGACTAGTACCAGAATTAAATGAGAATAGCACATATGCTTCAGAACTTAAAACCACATACGTAAATCAGGCCTACAGAGCATGCTCTTCATCTACAGGACTAGACTGCCTCTGCAAATGAAACTATCATCACAGTTCCCAGATTTAACCAGTTACAGTGTCTAGTTGTTCCCCTATAGCCTCAGTCATGGGGCAGGCTTCTAGTTTGATTCAGGGTACAAGGCTGGCATTATGTGAGTGCTACACCTGCCCTGGGGCAGGCAGCCTGCATACAATATAGAGGAAGGAGAGGCTTGCTGTTGTGCTCCTCCCCCTTTTGGTCACTTTTTGCTGTTTTCCACACCCACAAACTGTCACCCTCTGCCACATGCCACTCTGCTTTGCAGCCAGCCCAGCATGGACTGAAACCTCTACAGAGTTAAATAAATCTTTCTCTCCTTAATTTTGGGCATTAGGTATTGTCTTAGCAACAAAAGACAACCACAAAGCATGGGACAACTGTAATTTTTTAAATACTGCTGCTTCTTTATAACCTGAGGTAGTAAGTAGGCCATTGCTGTGCTACTGACAAAGAACGGAGGCCTAAGATTCCAACTGCTAAACCTGAGCTAGCCTCTCACTTCCAGACCTGACCATTCTACTTGCTACTCAGCACCACCTCCACCATCCACCTTTTCAACTGAGGCTTTCAGTTCAGCCACTCCACGTCCATTGCTTCATACAGTCAATTTATGAACTTCAAGTTCCCGCTCCTGAAACTTCCTTATCGGCTTACCTAGTGTTTTCGCTCAATCTTTCTTGTATTTTTTACACTGTTACTGTTCTGCCCCTGTGGTATGACTTTGGTATTACTACCAGACACATACTAAGCACTCAAATAACTGCTCAGTAGAGTTATCTATCTGTACTCCTTACAAACACTAAGTCTCAATGATTAGTACTCTCAGCACTAACACTATACCTGACTCATACTTAACACTCTTACATAAAAATGTGTTTCTTTATTGAACCGCAAACTCTTGGGAAGCAGAGATTCTTTAATGAATGTTGGCCCTCTTTTATTGGCACTAATTCCTAGCACAGGCTGTTTCTGCTTGTTGTGAAAGTGTTAGTAAGTTTGAAGACAAACTAGTGATTCACAGATTTATTTATTTTTTGTTTTTTGAGACAGAGTCTCACTATGTAGTTCAGCCTGGCCTTGAACTCACTAGTAGTCCAGGCTGACCTCAAATTGGCAGCAATCCTTCTGTCTCAGCCTCCCCAGTGCTGGGGTTACAGGTGTGCGCCATTACACCCGGCCTTTTGAAGATTTATTTAAGCAAGAAAACACAATCATCACAGTCATCAGATTTAATATGAGATATGAAATGGTTGTTCCACTTTTCCTTCCTGGAGCAGCTTTTCCTTCTTATCCTGTAAAGACAGAAAAACAGCAGATAAAAAACAATGCCTTAGAGACATACAGTATAATACCGTCTGTAAGTATAGTATCATGTATGCACCTTCTATGATGCTAGAACATTATGGAAACAGTTTAAACAGCAATGTATTAATTTATCAAATCCATCTTGTCAAGGTGTCTTAAAACTGTCTCATTGATATTAGTACTTCAATAAAAAAATTTAAAAAAAAAACCAGTGCCTTGTAGCACAACCACAGTACAGTCTAAATAGACACTGAGCAAATGTTCCTACTTAAAACTACTTACATTCTAGTAATTAGAAATAAATTACCCACTAAAAAACCTACATTGAAAACCAAATGCAAACACCTTCTGGGAAAGTGTGGCCAATTTATTATATAAGCAAAGACAACAACTCTGACAAGGCAGTAGATTGGTCATCTAAAGGCCAAGACACATGACAGTGCTCCAATCCAGATGGCAGCAGCAGTCTGCGCTCTGGCTGAGTTCTGGAGCAGAAGCTGAGTGGCCTAGGCTGAGACAGGCCTACTTCTGTGCAATCATTCAAGGCTTCTGGCAGAGGCAATTCCCAGCCCAGCTGCTTTTGCTTTACTGTTTATCAAGACATCTTGACATTAACTCACAAAATGTGACCACTATAACCAGAATTCATGAAAATAATATATGTACTTTGTTAATGTGAGACAAACATCTCTTTTCAAAACAAATGAAAAGCTAAAAGTTTTGCAAAGATAAAATGTAAAAGTTAATCACAATAGAACAGTATAGTTTCTATGTAGCTTATTTTTTCTTTTTTTTTAATGTATTTAGTACAGGGTCTACAGGGTCTCACTACACAGATCCGACTTGTAGTGATCCTTCCAAGTACTGGGATTACATTTGTGCACCACCATGCCCAGTCTCAATAGCAGTCTCTGTGCACCCTGGAGGCAGGGCTGGCATGATAGGCCAGGGATCAAACTCCCAGCCCCTGCAGCTGCCTAAACAGGCACTTAAATCCACTGAGCTATCTGGCCAGCCCCAGTTTCTATGTATCTCCTAATGAGAAAAAAAGTAACTTAATAATCACTGTCTGATTTCTTTATTTTTTATACATTTACCAGGAAAACTCATGAGCTAGGCTCATCTTAAGACATTTAAAATGACTACTGACCCTGTCTCAAACACAGAGAAAAAGGAGAGAGGGTAAGGGAGAAACAGGTGGGGGATATTAAAAAAGACTTCGTGTATGGTCAGACCATTCTGAACATTCCCAATGTTATCTGAAAGACAAACTGACCCTCAAGGCAGAACCAGGGCTAAGATGGGCAGGGAGCCTCAGGATAATTATCAAAATAAAAAGCTGCATCTGGCACCTCCCCAGGAAGCCTATCACATCAAGAGTAAGACTAATACTTACCCTACTAGTTTTGAAAACATAATACCAGAAAAGGAGGGGCCCAAGTCCACCCACAAGTCCCATCAGCGAGTTTTTGGGAGTGGGCCTGAAATTGGGATAGATGTTAGCTGATCTTGCGTAGGTCCAACGAATCAAAGCAGGATCTTCCTAAAATTAATGAAAACAGTTAAATGAAGAAGGGTCATTTCTGGAAACAAATTTATCAGAATTTCTATGAATCTTCCTGGGGCAACCCACGCAGGTCCGCCTTCTGTCCCTCTCTCATCAGGAGCTTTCTTTCCCCCAATATTCTGCTTTAAAAGAACTTCTATGAAGGACCAGAGAAGAAAGAAGCCTTTATTATGTACAACAGTTAAGGGTACTCCCTGCATATTTCTAAACAGTTTCAGGAAAGATATTTCGTTTCTACTATTAATAAATCCTTAAGCATTTAAGTCTTCTCATCCTTCAGCTTTCTATTTATTTTAAGAATTCCAAACTTTCTTAAACCATCAGAGAAGCCCCCTTTCCTCATCTATTCCTCTCTGGACTGTTTTTACCTCCTTAAAGTGTGACCACCTGAAAGTACACATTAGTCTTAGCAAGACTGTATCAAAATATAAATAAAATTTATAAGAAAAAAGGTTTGTTAAAAGGTCAAAGTTGTAAAAGAAAATCAGCTTGTCTTGGTGCTCATCTACTTCAAAACCATAATTAAATTTAATTACTTAAATCCCCAAATGATTTTACAAAATTACTCTCTCTAGTTAACTTAGAGATAAAAATAAGTAAAATCAGCGTCATGCTTGAAGACGTAACATAAATACTTAAGGTCCAAATTAACAACAAGAAGTCCCACTGGTAGGACTAAATTAACTTAGCTGGATCCTTCCAGCTAATAGTCACATTTCAAACCAAACCAAATAACAGCAACTCCGCCTTCAGATACACAGCTAGAGCTGGGAAGGAAACCTTGTGGTAGACATGTTCCCTTGTCCTGTCCAGCACGTTGAATCAGCTGTGTGCATTCACTACCAAACTCACAAGTCCAAAACTACCTTCTGTTACTCTGTAAATATTACCATATGGTAATTAAAATGAAAGCAAATATAACAATGTTCTGCAGCACTGTTATTCCTATAGCACAAACAAACAGTAAAGCAGGTTCAATTAAAGACCTAGTTCAAGGGAATGATTGAGCTCAATGTTTAATAGGATTAAGTATGTCTATTCTGCTACTAATGTATTTGAATGACTATTCAATGATAGACTTTTCAGACTTCCAGTGACAGATTTATATTTTAATACCAGCCAGATCTGTCTAATGCTAATAGCTCCATGACCATGGTTTGTTCACTAAATGCAGTTCTGTTATTAAGAAAGATTAAAACACATTCAAAAAGACTTAACATGGCAAACAAGTTCCCTTCTAGACCACTCAGCATCTAATGGACTACAAGTGGCAGAAAACATGGTGAACACCTCTTGAAACTATTTATTCTCTTGACTTTCTGCCCCCTCCCCTGCTTGCTTGGATTTCTCTACCTTCTGGCCATCCTCTCATCTCTTTTCCTTCAGTCTCCTTAATCTTTTAATATTGGACTTCAGACTGTGCTGGTCTCTCCTATTCACTCCATTAATGATGTCATCCAGCTAGATGACTTTACCTATAGGCTGATGACTTCCAAAATTTTCTATCTAGACCTAGACCTCTGCTCTCAGCTCTACATCCAACCACCTGCTCAGCACTGACACACAGCCTAACAGCAGGCATCTCAAATGTCACTTATCCCAAATTTATTACCCAAATTTCCACTTAACTTACATACCTGCTCCTTTCACTAACTTCATTCTTCTAATTGCTTACATGAAAAACCCTGTAGTCAGTCATGGCGATAAACACCTGCAATCCCAGCACTCTGGGAAGGTAAGGCAGGAAGATCACAAATTCAAGTCCACTCTGGGCAAATCTGGGAGACCACATCTCAAAACAAAATGGAGTCATTCTTGATTTTTCTCTGCAACCCAGCTTGCTCTTTTTTTAAACACCTACTCAAAACTAACCACTTCTCTCCAATTCCTCTGCTATCAACAAGAGATAATAAAAGTCTTCTATTAATTCATTTCTCTTCTGGCTCCCTTGTATTTTCAGCTCTCAGCTGAGCAACTACATATTTCTGTTAAAATCCAAACTATAAGACTCCCTTCTCAGGAAGAGTCCTTGCCATTACCAGTAAAGCCCAGCATGATCCCGTCCCAGGTAACTCTCCTTTCCCATTCCCCTTCAGCCTTCTTCACTTTAACAACAATGGCTTCCAGTATTTTTTTTTTTCTTTTGCAAAACTGGGGATTGAACTCAGATCCTTATTCTACTACCAACTGGCTAGGCACACACCTGCCTTAGGCCCTTACACCTGCTCTCTTCTCCAGCTTGAGATTGAACCCAAACTAGATCAGCACTTTCCAACTGAGTTACATCATAATTTAGTTTCTTAACTTACTGAAGATCTACAGTGACACAGACTTGTGTCTGCTTGGCCCTCTACTGTTATCTCAAAATCTAAAATAGGCCAGTGATAGACCCTGAACAATTATTTACTACTGAATCAATCTTTCCAAAAGACTTGGCGAGGGAATTTACATGTATTAATAAAAGATTATGTCACAAATTTAATTAATGGAAATAAAAAGGTAAGCATTGTTCGGTTTTACAGATGAGGAAACTGAAACTTCTCTGGGTCACTGGGCTGAGAATAAAAAATTTGAAGTTCGCACCTCAGATCTGCTTGATTCACTCCACCCTCTTCATGTCATCCAGCACATCAAACTTGATCATGTGCATTCATATATGGCTATGTGAAAAAGGTTCTAGCTGGCCAGCAAAGTAGGTAACAGAATATACTGTGGCCTACAGTACAGATCAGAGCTCAAATTCAGCTCTATGATTTGTTAATGAATGTATCTGTATGATTTATGTCCTGCCCATATTGTATTCTCATCTAGAAAATGGAACAGGGGAGCTTCATTCATTGAAGAGTTGTGACATTTTAATAAAAACATTCAGGAATTAGCAAGTGTCAGACACACTGTAATACTTAAGTCCGCACAATTTCCAAGGCTTCTTAGAGAAAATTAACTGTTGGCTAGTCTTTTTAAAAAACATCTGATCTGAGATACTTAGCTTTTGCACAGAAAACTATCAAAAAGCACACCTGTTAGAACAGTAACTTATTGGGCTTTTACCATCTGTTGGGAATATTACTATTTCATTTAATTTCACAATTAATGAGCATATTTAAAATTATGATTTTGAGAGATTAAGTTGTCCAAGTTCATAGTTTGTCAATACATTGCTTTTTGGTCTCCTTTCAAGTTAAAACCTGCAGCCTGCACCTGGGTCTTAAAATTAAAAAAAAAAAAAAAAAAAAAAAAAAGGAACAATCACTATATTCCCACCAGGAGAGTAGTACGTCTAGGAGTTGGGGACCGAAAAATTTTTTTTTTTTCTTTCATTATAAATATTACTCTGAACACGCCGGTTTACAAGCTTGGTCCTGTGCTAGTCCAGGCACAAGTCTTACTTAACAGGTTCACACGATGCAAAGTGCTATGTTGTGCCCATTTTTCAGATAGGAAAACGGGGGCTAAGCAGAATCTGACAACGATCTCAAGACTGGCCAGGAAGGTGTTCCAGGCAGGGCTCGAGGGCTGAGTGCAGCGCTCATTCGTGACCGGTAGTTCTCTAAGCAAGGTCAAAGGGCTGAAGTTGTGACCTGTACTCCGGGCCCTGGTGCGGGCCTGAGCCTGGGGGCGGCCTGGGGACCCTGGCCCCGAGCGGCCCCCTGTGGAGGGCAGGCGTTCCAGTGCGGGGGACCGCCGCCGCCGGCCCTCGCGTCCCGCCCGGCCGACCCCCCACTCACGATGAGCCCTCGGCGTTTGGGGTCGTTGTACTGAAGCAGATATTCTCGTTTGAGCCGGGCTCTTATGGCCAAGCGCTCGGCTTGCGCCCTCCGGGTTTCCAAAGATATGTCGTATTCGGCGGGGTCGAGGGTAGGGGGAAGAGTTGCCAGGCGAGCCGGCTTATACTTAGGGAACGCCATCTTTCCCTCCCCCCACAACTGCGCGTGCGCGACGCTGAGCCCTCGCCCCTCCCCCTTCTATCATCCGACCTTCAGCCTTAAGAGGTGCGCTTGCGCGTTAGCCGGAAGTCGAGTGACGGGCGTGGACTTTTAAACAGCCGGCTCCTTTAACCTTTCTCCTTCCGCAGGCGCTTCAGTCGTGATGTGCGCATGCGCGGCATGCTTTCCTAGCCTCTTGATTTCAGTAATGGCTCCTCTGGGGCCATTTCTTTGAGATAGTTATTTCTTAAGGTCGAGTTCTGTGATGTTCTGGTGTCCAAAGGCCTCATTTTCTGTGTATGTCTATCCAGACGGCATGACCTTGGACAGGCCATTTAATGTTTCTGCGTTTCCTTTTCTTTGTACTATAGATAATAACTTAAGTGTAGCAAACTTTTGAAAATTAAATAAGCTAATGAACAAATGCCAAAGAGCACCTTGCAAATCCTGCAAGCACCCTTATGCAAAACAGAAAAGAGCTTTTCTGTACCTTACTGCGTTGAGTCCATACAATGTAAGGGTAAGCTTATTTCTCATTGGCGTGAAATAATTTGGAATATTAGAAGTGTTGCTTGACTCTAGTAGCTCAAGGAAAAAGTGTTGTGAAATAAAGCTCATGAATGTTAAAATGTTAAAAAGTCTTTGCTAAAGTCCATAGCATGCTTCAGGTACTAAAAATGAAAAACATGCTACAGATGGGAAAATACAAAGAGGCAATGGAGCTTGCTGTAAGAGAGAGAGGAGAGAGGAGGGGAGGGAGGGGAGGGGAGAGGAGAGGAGGATGAGCTCAATCTCCTTGCAAGAAAGAGAAGGAAAAAAAAAAAGGAAGGGGGAAAAATGGAAGGGGAATAGAGAAGGGAGGAAGGAAAGGGAGGAAAGAAGAAAGAAAAGAGAACAAAAACGTACCTTTCTTCAACTGTAATATGCCCTGTCCTGTTACTGTCACAAAGGGAAAAAGCCACACATCAGGATCTTGGGTACCAATAAAGTAGTTCTTGGAGGGAAATGTCCACTATTTCTATAACTCAGGCAAGAAAAGGGACATGTAAAAAATGTGTGAAAATACTTGCTAGGCAGAGAAAGGACCGAAGAAGTGTCTGAGAGGGGCTGGGAAGATGGCTCAATGGAATACGCACTTCCCTGGCAAGTGCAAGGGCCTGAGTGCAACCCCTGGTTCTGCCAAAAATAAAAAGTAATAAATAAATAAACAAATATGATTTTAAAAAAACAGGATATTATGTCGGCTTCTAGTACTATGGTCATCCACTAGGAAAATAATTATTGAATTTTTGATATAATTCAGGTATAAAAATAAGACAAGTAAACAGCTACACTCTTAATTTACTGATAAGAGACATCTGCTATTATAATATCTGTAAGTATAATATCATGTATGCACCTTGTATGATACCAAAACAGTATGAAAACAGTTGCAATGTATTAATTTATCAAATCTGTCTTGTTAAGGTGTCTTAAAACTGTCTGATTGATATTTGTACTTCAATAAAATAAAAAAAAAGAAAAAGTGAGAGACACAGCTGTCAAATTTTATTCAACATTTTAATACAATTTTAAGATATTTATTAAGCACCCACCCACTATGTGAAGCATACTGCACACTAGTTGGTGTTAGACAATCTTCTAGGCTCGGCAGGGGGAATACAGAAAAAATGGAGGCTGAAGGGTCTGTTTTCCAGCATCTGACAGGCAGAACCAAAAGAACAGGCAGAACAGGATAATAAGTGAAAACAGAGTAAAATGGAGTCATAAGGATACACACTGAGTAAATACAGAAAAAAATGAGAAAAATCACTTGCATTAAATTTAATGGAGCAAAAAAAAAGAGAGAGTAACAGGATGGAACAATTCTAAAAACTACATAATAAAATTTAAAACACCTTCCTGATTTAGGAAGAAGGTAATGTAAAAAGGACAGAGGAGTACAGTGCATGAAAGCCAGCTGATGTGGTTAAAGATTTAGGACATTGAGGGAGTGGGAGTGGTAGAGTGCTGTGTCAGCAGCAAACAGGAGACCCTGGTTCTATCCCAATAGAGAGGGACAGGGAAAGAGAGGGGAGGGGGTGAGGGCCTGAGATTTTATGAAAGCAAAATCTTTTTATGAGCTAAGGTGATTAGTTATCCTTACATTTGTTACCATAAAGATCATTCAGGGTGACTTTTGAAACTATAGAGTTTTCAAAACTAGTTTCTGTTTTGCTCTTGAGGATTCACAGTTGGTATGGTAGGGAGATTATTAAAATATTGCATGCTATGGAAAAAAAAATTAATACAGTCTTCTTTTCCCCACGACAAGTGTTACCAGAAAATATCCTTTTACTCCTTTAATTTCATTAGAACTTTGTCTGGCAAAGAATCAGCCAAAATTATGAAATTAATTTTATCACTAACATATTTTAGATTACAAACAGCTATGTGCTAATTCTAACATGTTAACTATTAATTTTGGGGAATATACTTTTTTATATGGCTTACCATCATTTACTTTAAATTGGAGGTCTTTACAAGCAATACAGTTTTCCCTGTTCTTTCTCTTAAGCCTTTTTTTTTTTTTTTTTTGTCTCTTGGGATAGGGTCTTGCAATGGAGTTTGGGTTGGCCTTGAGCTCATTTTGTAGCCCAGGCTGGTCTTGAACTTGCAACTTTTCTTGTGCCCAGCCTCCTGACTAGTGAGATTACAGGTTTGTACCACCTCATCTGTCTCTCATAAACTCTTGAAATCAAATTATCAATTATCTTCTTTCAAAGTTACTGATGTCAACATCATTCTTACTGATTTTCTTTCTCATTTGTTACCTGATCCAAATCTATGAGATCTTCTTCATTAGTGACTTTGCATGTGGATCTAAACAGTTCACTAACATCACTTTTTTTTTTTTTAACAATTTTCAACCTCACTTTCATCAATTTTATGAAATCACACATCTTTTGCAAGATTTGCAGTAGATTGATGTTGGATTTGAGAGCTGGTTTCCAAATGAATGACCAGGGCTTTGACAGAGGTAGGTGAAGGCACAAGGGCTAATGGATTAGGCAACTACATGGCAAGCAATTTCACAAGTTGTCCTTTTATCATCAAATATTTCATATTTTGAAGACTTTTGTCTCTAAGAAATGGCCTACTAGAATTTATCAGAATTTATAGGACATGGATCACAAGGACAAGGTATACACTGTTGTGTTTGACTAGGCCAAGGGATAAGGTGGTGAAGTGGAAGAATCACGTGTGCAGTTGTGTCAAGCAGTCAAACTGAATGAGGCTGTTTCAGGAAGCAGCAAATCAACATGGAGGTACAGGGGACAGGGATATAGCGCACTGGCATTGGCAAGAGCAAGATGCCAAGTTATAGCCCTGATCCTTAAAAAAAAGAAAAAAAAAAAAAAAAAGAACAGATATGGTACTTTTATAGAATACAGTATTGCTCAGCTATTAAAATAGATAAACTTGATCTTTTTATAGATAATTGGATACAATTAGAGACCATACACATAACTGAAATAAATCAGACCCACATATGCAAACATC
>PVKA01006645.1:0-75851 GCA_004027165.1 Ctenomys sociabilis | reverse complement strand
TGAGTGCTGGGATTACAGGCATGCGCCACCACACCCAGCCTAGAAGTTGTTATTTCTTAAAGAATACTAGTAGACTGCTTATTAATAAAAGACTATAGGTTAGTAGATTCTAACAGAATTCCTTATATTGCTACAAATAAAGTCTTATTTTCCATTTTTATGGTCCCTCTGATTTTTCTATTTCATCCTTCATTGTTATCTTTTACTTCTTAATTTTTAAAATATATTTAGTACAGAGTTCACAGGGTCTCACTACACATTTGGGATTTCTAGTGATCCTCCTATTTTCAGCCTCTCAAGTGCTGGGATTACAGGCGTATACCACTACTTCTTAATTTTTATTCTCCATTTTCCTTTTAATATCTCATTGCCTCTTCCTCCACCTTCCCTTCTCTTTCCTTTCTTCTTCTATTTCTCCTCCTTCATGTCCCTCTCTTCCTCCTCTTACTCCTTTGTCTTCTTCCTCTTCCCCTCCTCCCTTATTCTTTTTGCATATGTTGCCTTGTTACCAACTCCAGCACCTCAACACGCCATACAGGAAATGTGAGTGATGAACTCAGTTCACATGAGGTCACATGTGATAAACTTGTCAAGCTATGCAGCACAATGCCTGTTTAGCCTAATTACTGTAGACCACTGGAAGGAATGAAGCAAGCAAAAGTAAAAATGAAAACAGAAAAATAAATTAGTATGTCAGGGTATATTCTGCTCCATAATTGTTAGATATATATGTTAACTTGGCCTCCAAATATGGCTTTAAAATGCTTCTTGAGTTGATTTGTCAGATTCTCACCCTGACTAACTCTATATGCTGATACCTGTGAAACTAAGCAACTTCACCGAAGACAGCAATGTGTCATACTAGGACCATGCCTGGAATGCCTCTCTTTCTGGTCTTCTAAAAGCGTACTGCTTCTAATGTCATATCAATTACTGTTATACTTTCTTTCAAGTAAGTATTTGTTTAAAAAAAGGTAATAAATGAAACCAAGAGACAAGAAAAACAATGTCATATGACTGTCCTGCTAAAATGTTGTATATAGTCAGATTTTTAAATTTCTGTGTAAAAATTGTAATTGTTTCTTTTTATACTTTAATATTATTTTTATTTTTTTCACATTCTGTACAGATTTAAAGTACAACACATCAACAATCGATGGAAAATACCTGTTCCCTATTATGTCTAAGGCATTTAATATTCATATACTGATGGTAAACTCTACAGCCTATAGTTTAGGGTAATAATATCATTAAGCTTCTCTTCTAGAGGATTAACAACTTAAGTTTGCAGAACAAAAATTAGAGAAAAAGAAGAGCTGCAAGGACAGCTAACATTTGACTCTAGCCTTTCAAGGTCAGTGAGGACTCAGGACATAGGAGAGCCTGTGCTATGACATCATGTGACTAAGTGGTGCCCCAAATGTTCTGATCAAGAAGATTATAGGTCCACCAGGGAAAGTGATCAACAATGTAGGGTGTGCCTAAGGAGAGTCACATGGAGAGAAAGCATTCTCTCAGGTTTTCACAGAGAGAAACTGGTCAAGCAATGGCCATGACTCATCCACATGGCTGACATTAGTAAAAGATCTACAAACTGTTGTACAGGGTTTCAGGGTGAATCCTGAGGGGATTTGACTGACCTTATCAGATATATGTTACATTTTTGTTATACAGATCTTACTTTATCTTGGTCTTAATCATCCAGCAAACAAATATAAAAATGATGTATAAAGTGTAAAGCCATATTAATATGCTGAGCTATAAAAAACTCAAGTCAACAACTTCTGACATTGACAGTCCTATGGACAACCCACTACTATTATGGACTACTGGACTATATTGGACTATTTTGCCGAATTCATGCACCTACAATATATGAATGGCAATGGAATACCCATCTCTGACAAAAGTAACAAAAAAGATATAAATGCAGGACCATTTTGTAGTGAAATACATATAATATATTTCTTATATGTACACACAATAGTTAGCATAGATATCCAGCTACTTTCTCTTAGTTCAATAACAAGAAAGTTTTGAACTAATGTTTAGACAAGATATCATATCTGCATCTTATACTATGAATAACTACTACAAAGAACAATATGCAATGTATTAATTATTGTAACTGTTCTACTAACCTGTTTTGAAACTGTCTCATTGCCACTTCTTTCTCAATAAAATTAATATAAAAATAAAATAAAATTCTGCTTGACCTAAATCATTTCCTGAGTGTAAGTCTCTCATGATCTTCTGTCTTACCAAAAGCAATATGATAAGTATATGGCATAGGAAAGATGAGCCAGTGTGGCCAGGCACCCCCAGTGCTGTCTCCTACCTCTGTGTGACTTGGTCAGGACCCTTGAGCCCTTCTCTGTGTCCAGTCCTCATAGATTATGGTAAGATTTGTGCAGGCAGCTAATGTCAAAATGCTACCTCAGGATTATACATGTGGTAGGTCTCAATTTTCCTTAGCTATATAATAAAGCAGTGGACCTGCATGATTTCTAGTATGGATTTCAGTCCTATTCCATTCTGATGATTTTTAATTAGATGGGCTCCAGTGGTCCTAATGAAGTTATTGTAAGAAGGACTGACAGAAAGAGCTTCATTTATAAAGAAGTAAATTCAAGCTCATAAAGGTCAAAATTACTGACCTGAACCCAACAGATCAGCATATAGGAAGCTAAATTCGTATATTTCTGTAGTGGCTGCTTTGGTTTGAAAATGTGATCTTTACCTTCAGACCAATGTGTTCACTTTCTAAGTTTCTGAGTATGTTGGCAGGTGACAGAGCTTTACTGAGTCCATCTCCAAAACTGCCATCTGCTAAAGGCAGTCACCTCAGCCAGCCCCACCCTTTCCTACAGTCATCAACCCAATATCTGGAGCAAGTAGGGGTAAGTAGCAGAGGCCCTGCCCTCCTTCCTCTGTTTGGCAATAGCAAGGCCTCTCAGTCAGAGCTTTCCTTGAGTTCCACTATTCCCATTGCTGTCTGCATGTTAGGTCAGCTAGCATCTGTGCTTTGCCCTACTTGGCTTATTGGTCCATAAATATTCAAGAGATTCTTTCTCAGTAATGCATTGGATTGGTTTTATAAGTGTCACTTTGTAATAATGAATATGAGAAGTCAACATAAACAGTATGGAGGAAAGGCAACCCTACTTGAAATATTTTATACTCTAAACAAGCAAAGCCTGTTTTAGGGTCATACTTTTAAAGATACTTATAATCATAAAATGTGTAAAATTCAAAATCTGAGAATATAATGTTTGTTATATTTTAAGCTAAAGCTCAGGGTATTTTAAGCTCAATGTATTTAAAATTATTACATTAGCCTTCAAATGTTGCTCATATTATGAAAGGGTCAACTGCAATTGCTAGTATACATATTTTGCTTTTGTGGAAATTAGCCTTGACATGTAGAGTATTTGTATAAATCTTTAGAGCAGTAGTTATATCTTTGGCAAGAAAAATATATATGCACAGTATAATCTACACATGACTAGGAAAATCACTCTACTATGGGAATAAAGTGGACCACCAGTCAAATAATTTCTACCCTTCCTAATGTAGATTTTTTTTTTTGCAGAACTCAGGCCCTTGTGCTTGCCAGGGAAGCACTTATTTCACTAAGCCATCTCCCCAGCCCTAATGTAGATTTTTGAATGAGTGCAAGAAGAAGGTGTTGAATTTTGACAAGTATTGTGTCAATTTAAGATAATCAAAATTCAAAAGAACATAAAGAGTAAGGAAACTTAATTTTTGCTTCTAAGGAGAAAGAATTAGATATAAGTAAAATTTAATAATTCAGACTTAATATAGTGGTTATATTTCTATTACAGTTTGTATGCTGATTTTAGGATATATTTACATGGAAGAATTAGCCTTTTTAAGCATTTATATATATGTCTAAAATCATGACATATGCTTTCCAATTTAGATACTATTTTCTTCTCTTAAATGTTTAATTCAATATTTTCTTTTCATGGTGATGCTTACTTTTTTCGAATCAGTGAAATCTTCATTTATGCTATTTTCATCGTCATTGTACAAATGAGAAATGAGCATAGACAGTTTTATTTCCAAAATTACAACCACTGCTGTCAATACCTGAAGTGTAGAGACTAATTTCAACAGAAACAAAACATACCAGCTATTTTGCCTTTTGGAGACAGGATCTCTCTATGCAGTCTATGCTGGGCTTGAACTCACTATGCAGCACAAACTGGTCTTGAACTTTCAATGACTGTCCTGTCTCAGCCTCCCGAGCACTGGGATTTCAGGCGCGCACCCACATGCCCACTTTAAAAAGATGTACAGTTAAAGATATATTCCTATTCATCCTCAAAATACTTTTGCTTGAAACACATTTGCCATCATTCTTATACCCTCTTTTGTTTTTTTAAAAAATCTTTTGTTTAGTTAAGTATTTAGTACAAGGTCTCCCTACACATCTTGTTCTCATAGTGGTCTCCTATCTCAGCCTCCTCAGCCCTGAATTTACAGGTGTGGGCCACGATGTCTGGTTTCAGGGTTCTGGTGGCCCAGCACGCAATGCTGTGCATTGAACCAGGGTCCTTGTGATTGTCAGGCAGTCAATTAGACTGCCACTCTCTCTCCAGCACATAATTGCACTTTCTGAAGCAGTTCAGGCCACCCTCTTTTGCAAAGATCATTAGTTGAATTTTCTGGCTATCTCAAGGTTGTGAATCCATTTAAAACAGTCACCTTTTATGGTGATTTGGACTCTGATGAAGAGCCAGTAGAGGCCCTGCACCTGATCCGGTGAGTAATTTGAAGACACAATGATACCATGTTCTTGCAGCCTTCCCTGCTTTTGGACATCACTCAACAGAAACTTTCTCCACATTTCTAATCACACCTTATAAATGTACGCATGAAAGATCTCCCAGCACTGCTTCTCAAAGCGATAGAACAGCAGTCTGTTTGAAGCAGGGGGGTGGATCTTGAAAGGATTCATGGTGATGGGTCTTTTATAGTGATAATGTTTTCAAATTTCAGCATTTTGTATATTTTGAGCTCCCTCTGTATTTTTCACCCACAAAATACAAAGTGTGGGTGCACATTCCAAGAAATACTGACACATGGTTATTACAGTCTTTTTGTGTAGGAATAGTTGGAAATTTGGACTTACTGTGCCCCAGAATAATTTTTATTTATGATAGCATATTATCTGTCCTTTGCTTACCCTGAAAAGCACTGTCCTCCTTCATATCCCACTCTATTTAACTACCTAAATTTGCCTCTTTGTCCTTGCTGAAGAACAGCTGCCTTCAGGAAGGCACTTATGCTTCTAAGCGGCTAAACCAGCTGGGACTCTTCTTTGCCCCTACTGAGAGTGCTCCAAGTGGTCTGCACTTGCAGAACAATGTGAGAAATGCTGCCAATGTAGCATTTTTCAACAACAAGTTGTACATGCTGCTTTGTACAGCAGTGTAGATTTTATAGCCTCAAAGCACCAAGTTCTTATCAGGAAAATATGGCAAGTTACTAAGTGGCTGAATGAATAAAACTTAAAAACCCAACATTAAGTTGTAACATAAATGTTCCTATTAAGCATAAAATAGTACTGAAATATTCGAGCATTTCAACAGTTTATTTGGAATTTTATGATAACCTTAAATATTTTATATAAATGTTTATTTTAGGGGCTGATATCACGAGATAATCTCAGATAATTTATACCTGGCTTAGCAAACAAGTTGGACTGCTTGGGAATTTGCCAGATGTTTTCTTTGACCTGTTGCCAACCTTTAGCAGAGAAAGGAAGGCTACAGAGGGACTGTGATTTTGTTTGACCTACTTTAGGCCACATCCTGTGATGACATAACCTGTAATGCAGAGTAGCTCAGGTGTGTTACAAAGGCAGATGATAAATGCATATTCGTAAACTTGTCTGTTGTGCCCTTCTGATTTTGGTCCTGCAGCCCCATGCCTGGACTTGGTCTCTGGCTCAGCACACCTGTGGCTGGAGGCAGTAGGGCATGTGGTGCCTGGGAATAAACCTGGTCTCTGTGCTTGCTGCGTAGGCCCTTAGTCTCAGTCCTACTGAGCTATCTCACTGACCATTCCTTTCTCTATTTCTTGAAATCCCTCAATTTGAAAAAGATCTACCTTTCAAGTTATTCCTTGTCCTAAAGGGTATATACATATTTTGGAGGACTCTATATGAAAAAAATGTTCAGGCTGGACAGATATCTCAGTGCACTAAAGAGCCTGCTTAGGCAGATGCAAGGACTGGGGTTTCATCTCAGTGTGCTGTGCCAGTCCTGCCCCTGGGGCCACTGAATAAGTGACTGAGACTAGGCTTGGTGGAGTGTGCCTGTAATCCCAGCACTTGGGACACTGTAATCAGGAGGACCATTGTGAGTCTAATCTGTGTAATGAGAACCTGCAGACTCTGAACTCTATACATATATAAAGTTCAACATGTCTGGCCATTAAAGAAATGCAAAATAAACAATGCTACTGGTCATTTTACTGTACGGAAGCTTTTTAGTCATCTTATTCCAGAAAGAATGGCAAGCATTAGGAAATCAAATAATTAAAAGTGCTGGACAGGCTATGTTGAAAAAGGAAGCTTCCTACATTGTTACTGGAAACATAAACTAGGACAATCACTGTGGAAATTGGTATGGAGACCTTTCAAATAAGTGAAACTAGAAACTTCATATGACCCAGAAATACTCCTTCTAGGTACCTTCCCTCAAAAGCTTAAGCCATCCTACTACAGTGATCAGTGTATGCCAATGTTTATAGCAACACAATTTAGGATAACTAAGTCCTAGAAACAGTTTGTACACGCATCAATAGATGATTGGATAAAAAGGTGGTATCTTTGTAAGATGGAATACTACTACTGGGGTATGAAAGGATGAATTTGAGACATCTGCAGGAGGTGGATGCACCTGGAAAATATGAAGCTGAGTGAAGCAGGCCTGACACACAAGCAGAAGTGAGATATGGTGTCTCTTATTAGAGTGAGGCAAAATAAAAGAATATCAAAAAGGATGAGGAGGAGCGGACAATGAGGTGGGTCTCTTGCAATAATGAAGTGGTCCAGGGACAGCGTGCAAGGAACAGAAAGAGAAATCAGAAGAACAGTGATACACTGTGTACAGGAGCCTAGTAACTTCAACTAATGTTAAGATGAGGGTAATAATATCAGCAAGAATGAAATGTGGGATAGGGAAAACAGCTGCTTGTATTTTATTAATAGGAAGAATCAAAGGAATATAAGAGATTAAGCTTACTGAATGAATTCAAAGGCGATTTTGGTAGAAAAAAATGAAGTCATGTGCCAGTGTTGGAAAATTCTTCTTCCTCTAAAAATCTACTCCCATAAATATAATACCTTTGAAAGTACTTAAAAAACTATTTTAGTAATTTGAGCATGACAATGTAAAGCTTTGGATTCATACACAACCTATTAGCTTAATAATTCTCATTGATTCTGTTTTTCCAATATCTTCTTGATATAAATTCTTCAAGTTTATCATTCTTAATAGCTGAGTAATACTGAAGTATATAGAAATACCACATTTTTTCAAACCACTCCTCATGTGATGGACATCTTGGTTGTTTCCAAGATTTTGCTATCACAAATTGTGCTGCTATAAACACAGGTACACAAATATCATTATGATATAATGCTTTTGGTTCCTCTGAGAAAATTCCCAGTAGGGGGATAGCCAGATTGAATGGGATTTCCAGTCCTACTCTTTTGAGAAGTCTCCACACTGATCTCCACAATGGTTGTACCAGTCTACATTCCCACCAGCAGTGGAGAAGTGCTCCCTTTTCCCCACAACCTCTCCAACATTTGTTGTTGGTTGATTTCCTTATGCTAGCAATTCTTTCTGGAGTGAAATTGTATCTCAGTGTTGTTTTTATTTGCATTTCACAGATGGCTAGTGATGTGGAACATTTTTTCATATATTTATTTGCTTCTTTAATTTCATCCTCTGAGAAGTGTGCATTCATCTCAGATGCCCATTTCTGAATTGGGTCTTTAAATTTGAAGGCCCTGTTATTTCTTAGTTCTTTATATATTCTAGACAGCAGACCTCTGTCTGATTGCTTATTAGTTAGGATTTTTTCAAAATTTGTGGGTTTTCTTTTCACTCTGTTGACACTTTCTTTTGACATGCAGAAGCTCCTCAAGAAGAGTTGATCCCAGTTGTTGATTCTTTCAAGTGTTTCCTGTGCAAATATATGTTTGTTCATGAACTCTTTACCTACCCCTATGTCTTCAAGAGTTCCTCCTACTTTCTCTTCCAGGAGATTGTTTCTGTTTTCAAGTTTAGATCTTTAATCCATTTTAACTTTAGCTTAGTGCATGGTGGTAGAGCTGGGTCAAGTTTTAGTTTTCGGCATGTAGAAAGCCAGGTTTTCCAGCACCATTTGTTAAAGAGGCTATCTTTCTTCCAGTGAGCTTGTTTAGCCCCTTTGTTGAAGATTACATGGCTGAGTGTGTTCGTAGATGCCGCTGCATCTTCTAATCTATTCCATTGATCCTCGGGTCTATTTCATTGCCAATGCCATGGTGATTTTATCACAGTAGCTTTGTAGTATAATTTCAAGTCAGGAATTGTGATGTCTCCTGCCTTGTCTTTATTGGCAAAGATTGCCTTTGCTATTCTAGGTCATTTGTGGTTCCAAATAAATGTTAGGAATGTTTTCTGTAGGTCTGGGAGGTATGTTGGTATCAGTTTGATAGGGATTGCAGCAATTTTGGGAGTACGGCTATCTTCACGATGTTGGTTCTTCCTATCCAGGAGCATGGAATATCTTTTCATTTTCTGATATCCTTTATAATCTGTTTTCTTAGGGTGTTGTAATTGTCTGTGAAAAGATCTTTGACTTCTTTGGTAAAGTGAATTCCAAGGTATTTGGTTTTCCACGGTGATATTATAAAAGTTATTGTTTCTGTTGTTTCCTTTGCAGTGTGCTTGTTATCTGTGTAGAGGAATGCTATTGACTTTTGAGTATTGACTTTGTATCCTGCTATGCTGCTGAATTTCCGTATCAGTACTAGTAGTTTCATGATGGAATTTTTGGGGTCTTCCAAGTAAAGTATCATATGATCTGCAAATAGTGATGATTTAACTTCTTCTTTACCTATTCTTATCCCCTTTATTTCTCCCTCTTTTCTAATGGCTGTTGCTAAGGATTCCAAGACTATCTTGAACAAGAGGGCTGATAGAAGACATCCTTGTCTTGTACCTGATTTAAGAGTAAAAGGATTTCAGTTTTTCCCCATTTAGGATTATATTAGCTTTTGGGTTGTCATAGATGGGTTTTATCAACTTAAGGTTGAGTTCATTTATTCCAATTTTTTGTAGGACCTTGAACATGAATGAGTGTTAGACTTTGTCAAAGCTTTCTCTGCATCAATTGTGATGATCATGTGGTTTTTAGATTTCAGTCTATTAATATAGTTTATTAATTTATAGATTTTTGAATATTGAACCATCTTTGAATTCCTGGGATGAATCCTACTTGGTCATGGTGTATGATCTTCTTGATGATTTGCTGTATTCTATTTGCTCATTCTTTCCTTTTTAGCTAAAATCATATTTGCTCATTTATCTGTATTTTCCTATACTATTATGGAGACTTTGTCTTTATGACTGTGGATCTTAGTCACACACACCTTTTAGAGGTATTAGAATACTCTTGAAAAATGTATTTTCAATATCAATAAATAATAAGTCTTTCTCTCCATTTGTTAAAGATTAATACATAAAATATATTTAGGAATAGAATCATACCTTCTTCATCTCAGTCCTATCTTCACACACTCCTTTTTTTGAAAATTATAATCTATTAATTTTTATGGGTAAAGACTCTAAAATGTATAAATAAAAGTAGCAATTTTTAAAATATGACTCAGTAATAATTGAGGGAAAATCACTTATGCGGCAAAATTACTTGCATCCAAACTCTCCTGAAATGATCCCTAAGTGCTTGGTTCTACTAGGTTTAACCAGATTTCCGAGAAGTTGTTGCCACCTCCAGACTTATTGTGTCACCTCCATGTGACTTCTTTGTATAAAAAAGAGAAAAAAAAAAAAGACTATACTGATAGATTTAAAATTCAATACAAAATTTAGAACAGAATTTTATATAGAAGTTGTAGTATTGATCCATATTAAAAATAAGGGAGGAGCTTTCCAAGGTCAAAAACCAATTTTGGGCAGTATGACATTAATTTTGAAATGTAGGCTCTATTGTAAGGCTGACTAGTTGTGGGTAGGCAGTCTTCATGGGTCAACAGTTTCAGCCTCTTTCAGAAGCTGCTTTCTGGATGCCTATGAATGCATTAACACCCACACTATTCTCTTCAGTGTTAAGATCTGAACTGCCCATTAGCCCTTGTTGCACTGTCAGTTATCATATATCTGGGGTCTGTCTCCTGTGTGAGAAAAGGACTTTGTATGACATAGTCTTAGTCCATAGTTCTAGTGGATTTTAGCAAAACCTACTCCAATTTTTGCCTCTTCCATTTATTCATGCCCTTTCATGAGTAACTGTAATCCCCACCTCCAACTCTAATTGCAGACTTAGCCCTGAAATTTACTTTGGCCTTTGGGCTGTTACCAAACATGATGCAAGCAGAAGACAGAAAGGTCTCCAGGAAATTGAGCTTGTTTCTCTCTTGAACCCATTCCAGCTTCCTGGGAATTTAGCTGGGCTGCTCTGGAGGACAGGAGTCACATGGAACTGATCCCGGTTACCCCATTTATGCCAACTGCCCTGTGGTTATTTGAGGAAGCTCATCCAAGCTAAGCAGAGTGGGCTTTCTGATCATCCTACCCAGGCATCGTAAGTGCTGGTGTTGTTTGTCACACTGAGGTTTTGACATGTTTTCACAGTAGAATCCTGACCAAAGATAACTTACATGTTTCTCTCCTTATCAATCCAGACTTCAGATGAGCTGAGAATAATTATTTAGAGCCCTGGATTGAGAGATATACATAATGAAATGTATAAATTAGGTAATTTGAATATTTTGTGGAAAGTAATGACCTGAGATAACACTTGTAGCTTGTAAAATAAAATATAAGGAGTGAAAACTGAATTGTCCAGCAGTTCACATTTTCATTGATTTTTTGCTTCATGAATTAGAAGAAAACAAATGAAGATTCCTTCCAAAGTATGAAATTTTTGAGTGATGTAAAATGTTCAAAAGTGCTTGAGTTAGCCTAAGTTTGTTTTGTGAGATTAAAATGGAAATTATGAATCAGCAAAGACAGCTCTGCTAGCAGTCTTGATGTCACCAGGTAATGCCTGGTGCCAATGCTTGACACAACACGCTGCTGGGTGCTGCTGCTCTCAGCTGTCACTGTCTGGCACCAGCTTGTACCACACACCCAGGGTAGTCTCTACTTGGTGCTACTCTTCGTTGGATGCTGGTCCAACTTTTTGGTGTTAGCAGCTGAGTATCTAGCACTCTGTCTTTGGGAATATGCTAACCTCTGCTCAGGGTAAAAAAGCATATTTACATGACTTTTGAAGCCTACACTACCAGACAAACCTCATTAACAGATTTACAGGAATGTCAGTGTGAATTCCTATTTTAGTAGCACTTGAGCTGCAGTAAGGGGGTCAGCACATTGAAAAGACTTAGACTAAAATCCAAAATGTGGCTGGGGAGTGCTGCTTAAGTAGCAGTTTGTGAGCCTGTTTCATGATAGACAGAGCTGAAAGCTTGTTATGAATGGTAGATATGCAAATATGAACCCAGATTCTTCCTTTATTGATTTTAACTACTCCAAGGAAGCCTTTTCCTTCTCCAAAAAGCCAATAGTCTGATGTGGATGGAGTAGAGGAGTATATAATGATCTCTATCTCTATCTGATACACCCATACTGGCATGCAGAATACAGTTTGATATCCAGGAAGACCATTGGATAGACACCCAGGTAATGAAGGTGCCGGAGCAGTCGTCGCAGTCCTTGGGGCAGCGTTAGCTATAACATTGGCAGGCAAGAGGGAGAGGCATGCAGACCGGCAGCCAAGCCATGCATGCCCTCCATCTACTCACAAAGTAATGAAAGTCAGGTGCTTCCTGTCCAGCTCACTGTCATGTGAAAAAGGCTATAAGTTACAGTAGACAGAGATACTTAACCTGTAAGTACTAGTAATCAGTTAGGTGCTACCAAATATGTACAGAATTCTTCATTCTCAAGATCTTCATATGACTATTCTTCTTTACATCCTCACTGCCACATCATTGCTTTAGGACATCTTTATCTCTTGTGTTCAATGTGAAAATAGCCTCTTCCAATGTGTTCATCACTGTGACAAGGCCATCTTGATAAACGATAAATTTGGAAAATTAGGCAAGCAGCAGCTGAAGATGGATGCTGTGGTACTATGGACTCAACAGTGTTCTTAAAAATATAGTATGAAGGGGGCTAAGGAGACAGCTCAGTGATCTAAGCACCTGCCTGCCAAGCACAAGGACTTGGGTTTGATCCCAAATACTGCATGCTGGGGAAGCTGAGAGAATAGGATCACTGTGAGGCTGAGCTGCGTAATGAGACCCTGTACCAAATAAATAAATAAATAATAAATAAATAAATAAACTAAGGGCCGGGGGGATGGCTCAGTGGAATAAGCGTTTCTCTGGCAAGTGTAAGGGTCTGAGTTCAATCCCCAGTTCTGCAAGACAAATAAATAAAATAAATAAATAAATAAATAAACTATATTTTGTCTTCAATTTTTTCTGTACTTAGGACAGAGTCTACAGGGTCTCACTATGCAGATCGGACTTATAGTGATTCTGTTATTTTCAGCCTCCCAAGTGCTGGGATTACAGGCAGGCGCCACCACACCCAGTCTCAATCACCATCTCAGTGCACCCGCAGGTGGATCTAGCATGGTATGCCAGGAATGAAACCCCAGCCACTGCACTCTCCTAAGCAAGCACTTTAGGCTGCTGAACTATCAGGCCAGCCCCCCAAGATATTTTTTAAATAATATGAAGAAAAACCCTTGGAAGCAAAATTTCTAAGAATAACGTTGTTTTCTTCTTTTTCTAGACTGAAAATGTTGAGACATATGAATCTACAAAAGTTCCAGGACAGTAGCTAAAGACATGGTTAGTTGGTCAAAAATGTAGAAAGAAGAGATGTGATGCTTAAAAACAATGAAGGATGGAGAAGGTATGTGTAGCTGGCTTGCTGGAGTGCACATGATAGATGAAAGCATTTGTATCCCATACAAAGAATCCCCGTAGACAGATAACTGCCTGGCAAAAATATATAATTCAGTCTATAAAAACAATTGTATTCACATAATATTATCCTTTTTCATCATAGCACACAGAGCTCAGGATGGAATTTCTCACACTAATGCTCCTCTTGTTATTATTTGTACCAAATGTCTCATCAAAACCAGAGTGGAATAGCTAAGTGGATCAAAGCACTTGCAAGCAGGCACAGGGGCTGGGGGTTTGATCCTCAGGCCTGCTGTGCCAGCCCCACTCTTGGGGTGGGCTGAGACAGCAACTGAGACTGGACTTGGTGGCATGCATCTGCAAAGCCAGCTCTTGGGAAGCTGTAAACAGGCGGATCATTACAAGTCTGATCTAGTAGTGAGACCCTGAACATGCTGTAGACCCTTCCCTAAAAAAAACAAAACAAAAAAAAAAAAAACACAAAAAACAGAGAGGAGGTCCTTAGCCACACATTCAGTAGGTTGCAGGTTGTTTCTCTTAAACCCCTCCTTAATCAAGGAAGAGTGAAGTATCTTCACTCTGGAAAATAGATGTGTTTCATATTTGAATTGATCTTTCCTGCCTAAAGTGTGTCTACCAGCCAACACCTGCACTTACCCAATGCCTTGGCTGCTACCCTGCTGGTGCACAGGATATGGCTTCTGACCAAGAATATGCATGTCCCATAGTAAAACTACATGCAAAACTGCAACCTATTCTGACTAAGTGTGCCCAGAGATCTTAAGACTGTTTCTGGGGGTGTGTGAGGATATTTCTAGAAGCTAGTATTTTTGTTGGCCCACCTTCACCAAAGTAGTATCCAATGACTAGAGATTCTGGAGGGAACAAAGAACCTGAGTGAATCTGATTTTGTATCAAGCCAGGCCAAATTCTCTTGGTTTTGAAAATAAGAACTCCAGGTCCTGAGCTTATGAGCACTGGGATTTGCATATGTGCTTCTCATCACATCTGCCATCCCTGGTTCTAGGACTGAGAGTCAGCCATGCCACTGACTTTCCTAGTTCTCAACCTGCAGATGACGCATAATGTATTGCTTGGCCTCAGTAATCCCTAAACTACTTACCACTGTTTGAGCCCATGGAGATTGTGAAGTGTATAAGGGGAGGAGTTTATAGATTGTGGACTGTGACCACTGTAGACAATTTAGGACAATAACAATTGCATAGAACTTTATTGATTATAATATAATATATGGATTGTAACAATGTATATGTTAATTTATTTAAATTTACTGCATTATTACTTCGTGTAAAATTGTTGTTAACGGTTAAGTAATGATGTAGTCTTTGGGTTACAGATTATGCATCCTTTGTTGTGTATCCTTAAAGGAGAAGTTAGCAATGCTCAGAGAAGGACACTACAGCACTTGGGCCTTGAGCCCTCATTTTCAGTGCAATGAGAAGGCTGCAGGCTTGCACCAGTGGACAATGCTGAGTGCTAGTGCTTTTTCTCAGCTGCTTTAGAATCACAAAGGTGATTTGAAAGAGTAGAAAACAAGCCTGGAGAGAACCACTGAGAACAGCCTCATAGACAAAATGAAAGAACTGCTCTCATTGGTTCTCCCTGACTTGTGTTCTACTGCTTCTTGCACCAACTTTATGATTCTAAAAAACTTGAGCTGCATGGTCCCACAATCTCCTTGATCAGAAAATTTGGGACATTACTGAGTTACAGGATGTTACAGTACAGGTTCTTCTATGTCCTGAGTCCTCATGGACCTTGAAAGCCTAGGGCTAAAATGTTGGCTGTCCTCGCAGCTCTTCTTTTTCTCTAGCTTTTGGTCTGCATACTTAAGTTGATAAACCTCCAGAAGAGAAGCTTAATGACATTATACCCTATAACATAGGCAGATGAACTGAACCTCACTATCTGTGTAAATATCAAACATCTTAGACATGACATGGGCCGGGCTCAAGACAACAACTTCTGACATTGCCATTGCCAGGCCTAGAGATAACCCACTACTATAGTGCTATATTGGATTATTTTGCTGAATTCACTCACCTACAATATTTTAATGGCAATGGAATACCCATCTCTGACAAAACTAAAGAAGGGGATACAAACAAGAGACCATTTTGGATCTGTATACACAAAATAGGATAAATATACAGTTACTTTCTCTTAATTCAATGAGAACAAAGATTTGTACTAATAATGTTTGGACAGGATATCATGTTTGCATCTTGTATTATGAATAACTAGTACAAAGACAACAATATACAATGTATTAATTATTGTAATTGTCCTACTAACCTGTTTTTAAATTGTCTCATTTCTATTTCTTGCTAAATAAAATTAATAAAAATAAAAATAGTCACTTCAAAAAAGTTAAAAAGCCTGAGCTGCTGCCTTCTCAGGAGTTTTCCTGATAGCCTACACACAACTTTTTGCCCATTCAACATGCATGATAGATATATGAGAAATATGCCTGCTTCTACCAGAACAAAGTTTCTGCTTCTCACCTTACTAAATTTTATGTATTCTTCTGGCTTTCAAAACTCAGGTTCCTCACTGTCACAGCTATTGAAAGATAGTACACTGACCACCTAAACACATAGCACAACATGTGTACACTTCCCATATGTCTCTCTCACTGTGACTCTGCTAGATGTCTTATGATTGTTGTCATTTTATATTGAGCATTGTAATAATATTTTTTGGCTCTCCAATAGTTGATTCACAATATGAATTTGGGGGACTGGGAGACAGCTTAGTTTCTTAAGTGTCTACCTGGCAAGGTCAAGGTCCTGAATTTGATCCCCAGTACCACACACGCACACAAAAAGACAACTCACAGTATGAATTCAAGAAATGGTTGTTAATTACTTTAGGCATGTACATGATATAAGTGAGGAAAATAAGAAAAAAGGAAAGCCTGGCGTGGTGGCACAGGCCTGTAATCCCAGCACTCGGGAGGCTGAGGCAGGAGGATTGTTGTGAGTTCGAGACCAGCCTGAGCTACAAAGTGAGCTTAAGGCCAGCCTGAGCTGCATAGTGAGACCCTGCCTCAAAAAAGACAAAAAAAAAAAAAAAAAAAAAAGGAAGATGTTTTACTTTTTTCTATTCTGTGTGAAAAAGTAAAGGATGCTTTTTTGAATTAAAAAAAATTGGAAAATTTGGGGTGATAAAAATTTACTATGAATATATCAGGCCCAAATGGATAGTTTTGGGTGCTCTATTAATATTAGCTTAGCATCCTCAATTCCAATTTCATCTTAATTATATTTGCCAAGAAACACAATGTATTCTATTATGTGTTATAGTATACAAAGGTTGTAGGATTTAAGACACGAATACCTTTGGAGACAATTATTCTGTCTATCATAATCACTACTGAAACACTAAATATTCATCTCATGATCTAGAATATAGTATACATTTCTGTCAAACTTATATGTCATTCAATAATTTTTCTCAAGCTGGGGAGATAGCTCAGCAGCATATATACCTGCCTGCCAAGTGCAAGGTCCTGAGTTTGATCTCCACTACCAATATATATATATATATATATATATATATATATATATATATATATATATATATATATATATATATATATATTTCTCACTGTTTTGTTGCCACAGAATAAGCCAATTTATAAATGGATGTCTTATTTTTATAATTTGATTTATGTCCATTTCTGTGTATCAATGATTAATGCAGATGGAGCTTAGAAGTAACTAGAAATTAGCTAAGTGCTTAATATCATTGCAGGCAAAATCTAGCAGGTAACCTGCCCTGCTTTACACAACTCTGTCTTTTTCTTCCTTTACCTCATGATGAGAGCAGATTTCTGGAAAAGGGTGACTTTAGCAAGCAGATTAAACTGTACACATTTATGATGTTTGATCTCTGAGATTAATGGACTTTTTAAAGACAATTAGAATATTGGGCAATATTGAATGGTGATCTCATGCTGCATTCAGCGTTTTAAGACTTTTGTAAATGACAATCTAAAGGAAAATATTTCATATTAATGATATTAAGTGTAATATAAACTATCAATTATAAAATAACATATACAAATGCAAACAGTTTTAAAATCAAATTCCATTAATAAATGGCTGTTTTTCAAAGTTATATTAATTTATTTTTAGCAAGTTAAGTAGATAGCATATTGTAATTTTGGCTTCAGGTCAGGAGCATAATTAGTTAATAAAACCTCTTTTTGTAATGAAGCTAAAGTCTGTGTGACAGAGAGAAAGCATGGATGTCTATTTCATATCTGTAGCAAGTGATAAATCTATAATTGTTGCTTGTACATAGTTCCTGAAATGTGATGGTCCTTTATTCTTTACTAATTCAGGGTATTTCTCTTTCGAAAGGAATCACTTTTTTGCTATTTTTCTGGCAACACTGATAACAGAAGAAAATATTGAAGTAAAATTTTCTGAAATTTTAAAAAGTGACCAAACTGATGTTTGCATCTCAGCATCTTCAGATTGTCTTAGAAATTGCTATTGCTTATTCTGCCCCATCAAGAAGTGTTACATACTCTTCCAATTCCCCCAAACAAGCACAAGTGCTATACATTCCAAATAGGCACTAATCAAATATGGAAAGAAACAGGCTGAGTTATAAGAGCTGTACCGTCTCCAAGAGCATCTTGAGACTTCCAGGTGGAACCTTGACTAGCCTCTATACCCAAATGAACTACCCCAGGCACCATACCTCCATCGTGTCACATGGACCAGTTCAGTTGTATGTATAAGTACCTAAACTGCTAACACTACGTTAAACACAGCCATTCCTTACATGGGTACAAATGAGGCTACTTAGGAATGGTTCTGATAAAGGTAAGTTAATGAAATAAAATTGCTGCTCTTTTCAGCCGACGCCGAGCGATGGGCATCTCTCGGGACAACCGGCACAAGCACCGCAAGACTGGGGGCAAAAGAAAGCCCTATCACAAGAAGCGGAAGTATGAGTTGGGGCGCCCTGCTGCCAATACTAAGATTGGCTCCCGCCGCATACACACAGTCCGAGTTCGAGGAGGCAACAAGAAGTACCGAGTCTTGCGGCTACATGTGGGAAACTTCTCCTGGGGCTCTGAGTGTTGTACTCGAAAAACGAGGATCATTGATGTTGTTTACAATGCATCCAATAATGAGCTGGTCCGCACCAAGACCTTGGTGAAGAACTGCATTGTGCTCATCGACAGCATGCCATACCGACAGTGGTACGAATCCCACTATGCACTGCCCCTGGGCCGAAAAAGGGGGGCCAAGCTGACTCCTGAGGAGGAGGAGATTTTAAACAAAAAAAGATCAAAGAAAATTCAAAAGAAGTATGATGAAAGGAAAAAGAACGCCAAAATCAGTAGTCTTCTGGAAGAGCAGTTCCAGCAGGGCAAGCTTCTTGCCTGCATTGCATCAAGACCAGGCCAGTGTGGCAGAGCAGATGGCTACGTGCTAGAGAGCAAAGAGCTGGAATTCTATGTGAGGAAAATCAAGGCCCGGAAAGGCAAATAGACCTTCCCTCCTGGTTTAACTCATGTGATAAAGGTGTTTATTATTCTAAAAAAAATAAATAAATAAAATTGCTACTCAGTTACAGGAGTGAGGTGACTGTTAAAATTTGAGGATAAAAATAAATAAAAATTATATAGTATTCTCAACTCAGATTACTTTATATGGCTCTAGAAACTGCATGTAATTATTATAATTAGAATTCATATGAGGAAAAGAAATATAATTAATAAATTAAAAAATATATGCCCTGGCTGAGGAGATAGATGGGCTATCTAGGTACTTGCTTGGCAAGCTCAAGAACCTGAGTTCAGTCCTCCATACCACATTCTGTGATGTCCACACTGTGATGGCCACCAAAACAGAGTGTGGTGACACATGCCTGTAATTCCAGCATCAGGGAGGCTGAGACAAGCGGATCACTAGGGGCCTGAGCTGCATAGTGAGACCCTGTATCAAGAAGTAAAAAATTTAAAAGAACATATGTAATGGTCCTGTATATTATAAGATCAATATCCATATATTTAATAATATCTAAATGAAACTTTGTTTTTTGTATATGTATATTTATTTTTATACAAAATGACAAATGTTTTTATTTAGTAATAAAAAATGTACTAATAGTCTAGATTAGCTGGCCTCCTTACTGCTTTAAATAAGATTTTTGCTGTACTGAGGATATAGTGACCTTGGATATCACATTAATTCTTGAGTTTAGGTTTTAGCCAGTCATTGATTTCTCCTTTCAAATGAATCAAAAGTAGATTTTTCTTCAAGACTGCAAAGCATGCTAGAATCATGTATATTTTAGAACTGAAAGAATTCTTATCACTCATACAAAGAAGATGCTAAGTGTCACCAGGCTGCACATTATATGGATGAAGGGCATAGCATTTGGCAATTGCCTACCTGACTTTCAGGTCTGACACATATTAGGCAAGCTACATCGTTTATGACCATCTCAGTCTTTTCATTTGAATAATGAAAATAAAATACAGAACCAACTGTAATTGTTACACAGCTTAAACAAACCCATGTATACAGACTAAATAGAATTACAGCCTGCATATGCCATATGTACTTTCCCTGTTATTTACAATAAGTCTGTTTCTGCAGGTAATTACCATTATCTCAAAAGTAGAAGCCATATTTCTCTGCTAAGAAATGTTAATGTAAAAAGACAGTACATGAAACATCTGCTCATAATTGATGTTGAATAAATATAACTATACACAGTATGAAAATTTTAAATTTACTGTCATGTATGTTATTTTAAGGCAAAAAGGTAAAAAGATGGGCAATAGGAATAGGGGGTGGTGAGAAATATGAAATATCCATGTATCTCAGCAAAATAGGAACCAAAATCAGCTTTACAGTTTTATAAATGAGTAGAGCACACTTAATTTATAAATAGACAACAAATTTAGTATCTTAGAAATCACAGATTATTCCAGTGCTCAAAAATTTACAAGTCATAAATAAACCAATGCTCACATACAGAAATGGAAGTTATAATGGTGAATCTAGAGGATTTTTTTCTTTTATAAATATTGTATTTCTTTCTTTCTTTCTTTTTTTTTTTTTTTTTTTTTTTTTTTTTTTTTTTTTTTTTTTTTTTTTTTTTGGTGCTGGGGATTGAATTCAGAACCCTGTATTTGCCAGGCAAATGCTTTTCTACTGAGCTTTCTCCCCAGGCCGAATATTCTATTTCTGAAAGGCTTTTTTGTTATGATTGGTTTTCTCTGTACAGATCTCTTTGAAACTCGGGCCCAAAGGATAAGTTTCAACACTGCTAACTGTTCAGTTTTAGTAGTAAATATTTCTGTATATAAAGGAATCAAAATGTTTTCTCAGAAATATACTCACTTCAGAAAATAGGTTATATGTATAGTCAAGTAATCAATGTACCAAGGATGCATGATTCATTCATAATTAAAAAGTCATGGAGAGTTGTCTTTCCATCTAATTCAATCATGCGCCATTCTCCTATAAACTAGTTGTAGCAAGAGTGTCATTCAGCCTTTATGAGTTGATATATGGACTTCCTAGCGTAAACTTTATGCAGTAACATTAATGGAACCATGGAAGTGAGACTAATAGAAATCTAATAGTTAATCTCCACAATTTCCCAACAAACAAACAAGTGTAAGGTTTGGTCAGAAAATCCTGTTTTATAGAAAATTAGCTGATGTTCTAGGGGTTTATGTTTTCATGAACTAGATATACATGTTCTAGTTAACATACCTGCTGGCCTAGGAGATGGCTCAGTGGAATAAGTGCTTCCCTGGCAGTTGCAAGGGCCTAAATTCAATCCCTGGTTCAGGGCCAAAAAAGAAAAAAGAAAAAAAAAGAAAAAAAAAAACAACAACAAAAAACCTAGCTGTAGCCGGGCGTGGTGGCACATGCCTGTAATCCCAGCACTCGGGAGGCTGAGGCAGGAGGATTGTTGTGAGTTCGAGACCAGCCTGACCTACAAAGTGAGCTTAAGGCCAGCCTGAACTGCATAGTGAGACCCTGTCTCAAAAAGACCAAAAAAAAAAAAAAAAAAAAAAAAAAAAAAAAAAAAAAACCTAGCTGTAAAAGATTACGGGAAGACTTCTTATTCAGTAACAAAAACCAGTAACCCAGGCCACCTGGGATGAATTTCTGAATATGCAGGGGCATGCTTGCTAAAACATGTGGACTGACTGGGTCTTTTGGGAAAAAAACTGCAACATCGGCTGTCCTGGATTTGTTTACATTGAGTTGTTAGACTTTTTCTAGAATCTTTTGTTTGAGTAAAGGGTGATAAAATTCAGACTTGGGAATGAGCAGGATTACTTCCTTTAACATCTTAGATTTCCAATTTTCCTTGTAAATCTCCCCCCATAGCATGAATCACATACCAATTAAGAAACGTTTCATCAAGGAACAAATAAACGTCTTCTCCAAAGCTGTGAATAATTGAGGCAAAATTTGAAAGCATGTAATTCTCAAATCTGTGCACTTTCATTGGAGTTGTTTGTGCTGTACTAGTAACACAGACTACCAGTCTCAAATTGCCGTAGGCAACTTTTTACAAAGTTTTAAATAATATATGCCTAGTGGGAGTAAAAAAATAATAATAATAAAACACTTTTACAGTTTGTTACAGTTCCTGTGTAGGATATAAAGACATCATTATGTTTAATTTTTAAAACAATTTTCAGTGATGGCATTGCAAAGTATTTTTTTTTTACAAATTGCAAGCCACTTTTCAAAAGCACAGATGTTAAATTACATAGCTGAGGTTAGCTGATAGGTTATTATGGTATATTGCATTGCTCCATATTCAGAGTTTAGACTTGAAGAGTTCCTCTGTAATGAAGGTGGCGATATTCCACCCTGTAGAACTTGCCAGGAGTATGTAATTCCAGTATGTCCCCTGGGTAATCTCCAGGGAAGTCATGTTCCAAAGAAGGTTGTCCTATGATATTTCCACTATTTTCTAAAAGGCCAGATTCTGTCTTGTCATTTTGTTATTTGGCAACACTGCACAAAGTTGTGAGTGAAAAGCTACTGAAAGATTTCATACAGACTAGACAACCTGGTCTTCATCAGTGGCCTAAGTATGTAGAAATTTCCCTTGGGGAATGTTTTTTTCACTCAAAAATAAATTCTAAGAACATTCCTAAGGATGAAAACAGTGAAAAAAATGCTAGTTCTCTTTTGGGTCAAGCTTGTTATGTATTCCTGAAAGCCAAATAGAAACGGTATTACCAGAAATTATTTTTGTTTTTCTATCAGCTTAATATAGCCAATGTTTCATTTGATTTTTTTCTAGATGGCTTTTAGATTTTTAAAGTGGTAACATTGAATAAGATAGGATACTAGAAATACTGGGCTGGGGGTTTGATCTGTGAGCCTACCATGCCAGCCCCACCCCCAGGGAGTGCTGAGATGGCAATTGAGACTGGGCATGGTGGTGCACAGCTGTACACTCAGCTCTTGTGAGAATGTAAACAGGAGGATTACTATCAGTCTGATCTAGTAGTGAGACCTTGAAATACCCTATAGACCTTTCCCTAAAATACAAATAACAACAAACAAACAAAAAGATACTAGTAATACTATTCTTTCATAAGATAAATATGCCTGCCTTCTCTCTTTTTTGAATTTTAATGTGTTTTAACTTTTCTTCAAAGATACAGTTCTTAAATACATGCACTAAAGTTTACCTTGAAGGAGGAAGGCAAGAGATGGCAGAGTGCGTATGAACAAGGCACGATATATGCATGAACAAAAATCTCTCAGTGGAGCCCGTTAATTGTGCAATTAATGTGTATCAATACTTGTAATGAAAACAAAAGGCACAAATCCTGAGGAACACCTGTGATAGAACTGATTTTTTAGGATGTATACTAATTGTCTTGTAGCAACGCCCCCACCCCTCGAGAGTTCTGTGAATGTAGGTTACATGGATAGAGGTAAAACCAAACCATCTGGTTTATAGCACCAATCCATATGAATAATATTATTACAAGACATAACCTATGAGGAGTAACAAATACCAAACAACTCCCAAATCTATCACTTGTGTTACCCTGATAACTGCTGATAAGTTTAAAATTACTATGCTGTTTTTATTCAGTGACTTTCGAAATAACTATGTGGGTAAAAGCTATGCAATTCTTAAGCTCATTTTAATTCTTCCAAGTTTTATTCAGCATATACTCTGAAACTCATTATTTAACTGGCACAGTATTCTTAACACTAACTTCCAGAATGGTACAGTAGTTGCCATTGAATTATTCCTTCATCTGACAAATACAAAAAGTGAAAAATAAAATAAAATAAAATCACCTGAAGATACAAGGCTGTATACAGGTATAGACAGAGACTAAAGTGTAGTTATTACTTTAAGGAATGCATTTAGATCTCTTACAGTATTTATTCCAAGGATAATTTCAGTCAGCATCAAGAAGAACTAAATATCCTATGAAATTTCTTTGGTTTTTATGGCTGCAAAACTGAAAGCTGGATATTGGGCTGACTATAGGTTAATGAAATTTGAGAATTATAGCCCCATAAAGTCAATATCAAAGGAGAACACCCAAAATTTCATGCAAAATTTCTCTTCTCAGCATTGCATGAATAGGGGTGTCACCATATTACCTAACGCAAAAAAGTACTAAATTAGTATTTAAACTACCATCCATCACACAGACCAGAATTTTTATTATATTTTCAGCAGTTTTAGTTTAAATTAAACTTTCTGATAAATAAGTAAATAAATCAAATAGATTTCCTTGAAGAAATATAGTCTATAATTTTCTTCAATGCATAATTTTTCATGTATTATCATTAAAAATTACTGAACACATGAACAAAGAAAAGTATATATTTTTTTCTTTAGCTTTTTCATCTGTGTACTTGGTACAGGGTCTCATTATGCACATCAGACTTGTAATGATCCTCCTGTTTTCAGTCTCCCTAGCACCAGAATTACAGGTGTGCACCACCTCACCAGGACTTGGTCACCTGCTCAGTATACCCTGAGGGTACGGCCAGCCTGGCATGTGGGACTGCGGATGAAACTCTGGTCCTAGGCACTTAGCTGAGGTATCTCACTGGCCCCAAAGAAAAGTGTATGTTGTTAAGAGAAAAGACCATGCATATGTTAAGGTAGCTCAAATATTCCAATTTAAAAAAGAAAATAAATGAGTATTTCAAAAACAGTTGTTATATTTATTCTCAAATAAAATAAAATATATTTGCAATGAGTAAAAGAATAGAACAATGACTAAAGCAACGAAAACATACCAAATGTGGAATTGTTAAATACAATATTTGAAAGTTTAAAAAATATTACAGAATATACTTAATAGAATTGAAATGAATAAGAAATAGTAAACTGGTCAAAAGAAAAATATCCAGTCTCAGGAACATGTTGGAGAGAATGATTTAAAAAATAGCTCACTCCTTGTCATTTATTGAAATATATCATAAATACAATTGAAATTTTAAAAATTAAAAAAACTCAAGAAATCAAGTTAGAAATAAAGGCTCTTGTAACAGAGTTTTGCAAGGGAAAAGGCTTGACACAGGACACATAATTTATAAGTTTGTTTTATAATATTCACCCAAGGAGTCAAATGCTAAAGAGTGCAGGCAATCTGTCCACACACTACTGACCCCAAAACATCTAGCTGCGGGCCCAGCTCCTATGACAGCTGAAACCTGGAGCCAACAGCAATGTCTCATGCAAGTCGGTACCAAGCATCTGCACTCGGAAGGCCCAAATGTCAGTGGTAGAAGCTGGAAAGCCTGTGCCAGAAGGATAAAGGATGTGTGCCAGCAGGCTGAGGGATTTGCACTGGAGCCAGGAAGCAGCATTCAGGGTAAGAACCAGAGCTGTCGGAAGAGATCCACAGCTAGCCTCAGTGGTAGCAAGGTGCCAGCTCCACTGGCGATGAGAACAATGGAGTTCATATCAGGAACAGCAGCATGCATGACAAGCTTCTCCAGGAGAATCATGAGCATGCCGTCTTCCCCTCCAGTCATCTTTGTTTGCTGTTGACAACAGCAGTTAGGTGGGCCCTTGTTACCCAGCACCACCCTGATTCAGTCCAGCTGAAAGTTACAAGTTGACCTATGCTAATGCACCACGTAGGCGAAATGTCCTAGTATAGAGAAAGTATGAATTTGAAAATTTCTGACCCTCAGTGAATAAATGGGAGAACTAAGAAAAATAGCATCACAGTAGGCATTTTCCAAATGATAACTAAATGGAAAATTTAAATTCTTTTTTCTTTTTCTTTGTATTTTAGGAAAAGGTCTACAGGGTATTCAGGGTCTCACTACTAGATTGGACTCATAGCGATTCTCCTGTTTACAGCCTCCCAAGAGCTGGGATTACATGCATGCCACCATGCCCAGTCTCAATTGCTGCCTCAGCGTGCCCTGGGGTCGGAGTTGGCAGGGCAGGCCCAGGGATTGAACATCCCCCACCCAGCACCTGCTTGTTGGTACTTTAATCTGCTAAGTGATTTGGCCAGTGGGAAAATTGAAATCTTGAAAACAACTAGAGGAAAAGGCCACACTGCTTGTAGGAGAACAGTTTGGATCACTATGGGACTTTTCCTGAGAATTAAGAAGACCAAAAAGAGTGGAACATCATCTGAATAGGTAGTTAGAATGGGACCTCCAAAGTCTTTCAATCTGTAAACCTGCATCTAGCAAAAAGGAATCTCAACAAAATGAAAAATAGATTTTTAGATGAATAGCCCACAAGAGATGCTCAAAAGTTATATGAGGCTCACATAAAGAAACTTCAAGAAATTCAGATAGACATCCAGACATTGATATAACCATCCACAAGATTCATTTCTACAGTCAAGTTATGCATCTCAGAAATGCATTCAGCTTTTGAGCTAATTCATTAGACTAATGGAAAATATATATTGTATACTGATTCATGTGCTGCAAAGAATTCTTGGGCCAGGGAGATAGCTCAGTAGAATAAGTGCTTGCCTGGCAAGTACAGGGTCCTGAGTTCAATCTCCAGTACAACAAAAATAAAAGAAAATATTTTTTTAGACAAGGTGTATAGAGTGTACAGGGTCTCACTGTGTAGATCAGACTCATAGTGATCCTCCTATTTACAGCCTCCCAAGTGCTAGAATTATAGGTGCAGGCCACTGTGCCCAGTCTCAATCTCCATCTCAGCATGCCCTGGGGGGAAAAGTTGGCAAGGCAGGACAGGGGCCGAACTCTTAGCTCATGTGTCTGCCTAAGCAGGTGCTTTAATCTGCTGAGCTATTTGGCCTGCCCTTCTGCAGAGAATTCTGATAAAATTTATTCTTTTTTCCAGAAGAGTATTTAAACACAAATAAATAATTATCATGGTGGAAATTCAAAGTTGTATTACTTCCTGAGAAGAAAACCTTAGATATAGTTTATAACTGTTCTTAGAAGAATGCTAGGGGCTAATCCAAGAAGTCTTTAGGATTACTACCACAAGGAACACAGATTTAGATTCATCAATGGAAGAGATGTTTTGGTTATATTTTTTTGCCATCTACCTTTATTAGTGAAATTCTCCTTTCAAATTTAAATTAGTATTTTTTCAGCAGTATACACACACACACACACACACACACACACACACACAGAGCCCTTGCCTAGCACTATGTTCAGTTCATGACACCTCACAATAAATAACTAATGCTGCAAACATCTAAATGAATGAAAAATAAATATTTGCAACCTTAATCAAAATATGATCTGAATGTTTAAAATTTTCAGTCTTACTGCTGCTTGCTGCTGCTAGGCAACTTGGATATAAAAGATCTTCAGAATCTGAAAAGAGCCCATCACTAAAACTGCTGAAATGAAGTACTGAGGGCTGTGTAATGAAATCTGAGATACTATGATAATTTTCAGCTTATGGAAAGAGCTATTAAATCTAAATCTTATCTGAACGAAACCTTTCTAATTCACTCACCTAAAAGTGTGAGTCTTTAGTTACTGCATTTCTGTGATCCAACTGAGCAATGGTAGAACTTAGAGGTGTTAACAATGGGCTTTGCTCTGGGCTCACTGTGATTTGTAGGGTATAGAACAGAAAAAGCTGACTAAGGTAAAATGCATACCAGTTGCCCATTAGACACTCTGACTCTTAATATCCTACACAGATGTACACTCAAGCTGAAGGAGATCTCATAAACACCATTTTTGTACAACTGTATTCAATTTATGCATCTCCGAGTAAAGCTTCCCATAGTGATCCATTATATTGTTCAAAGGCTTACCCTGTTGTGGAACATAGGAAAATCTTTAGCTTCCAAAATGAGGTGCATTTCTTTTGTTTTTGCTGTGGGAGTTGAAAAGATTTCTGGATCAATAATTTCAAGCCACTTATGAGCTGAGATTTGCAAATTTCAAAGCAACAACTTAGTAAACATAATTGAATCAACTACTTCAAGTTATTTTGGTGCTTTTGCAAGAATTTTATCACTCCAAGCATGTTGCTTCCTTAGTTACAGCATTCTTCAATACTATGAATGAACATGTATGCTCAGTGTAAAAAATTAACTGCAGCTTCCTCTTCTTTCAAGGGGAACACCCAAGGTTCTTTGCCATCAACATATTCAGTATACTGAACAATAATTTGATGTATTACAATGTGCCTATGAGAAAGGAATATGCTTTTGCTGAATATTTTCTGGACTAAAAAATACATTTCTAATTTTCTTAAACCCTATCAAGTGATTCAGCTTTATTTCCTGATTATTTCCATTTCAAATTCTGTAAATTCATTGGCATGATTTTTTAATTTATAAAAGTGAAACTCGATATGATTTATTTTTGCTCTTTGTGTGATTTGAGCAAAGCTCATAAACAACTTTTAGTCACAGACAAATCAGTAAATAGACTGTATTAGTTAATTGTATATCTTAACAGAAATGGCTTTGGACTCTTGTGATTTTAACATTCTTTTATCAGTGAAGAGAGATACTATTTCTAGGTTTAAAAAAAAATCTCCTTATTTAATGAAAATAATTAATAAGCCACAGCTCTGAGAAGAGTGGTATGCTTATTAGGACTTAGTCTCTAGCTGTACCCCAGGGAGAAGTGGTGGCAGGAACAAGGAAAAGACAGATAAAAAGACAAGAACTAGGTAAGATTTAATTTGATTTCTACTACTCTAATTGGCAAAGTACAACAGTAGGGGCCTTTATTTATACCTTGCAAAGTTAGTATCAGGAGACACAAGGTTGCCTTGCAATGAATGGCTGAGGTTAACAGTTAAACCTTGAAAAAACCAGGTTTTTCTCAAGACTGAGGTAGCTTGACTGCTTCAGGCACTCTGGCTTTGTCCTGCTCTTTCACATATGATAACTTTTCAACTTCAGCACTCCTAACTCATGATGTTTAAGGGTACTGAATAGATTGCATTTTTGAGTCAATTTTCAGCTTCCTACATATGTACATTTGACACAAGGAACATAATGTTTTATAATTGCAACTTCACATCGCTGACTCATCCAAACAATATATACATGGGTAAAAGAAAGAAATTGTTGATTGTTTTTTCCATTTTTATGAAATCATTTTTTCTTTCCCATATATTTATAAATTTTCTTGCCCAATAAAATTTTTATATAAAAGTATATTAAGATTTCTTTTAAGCTGCAAGGGTTTGAAATTCAGTGGTCCCTGTTCTTTCATAGTTAGAAGTACAACTGTATTTTAATTGATATAGAACTATGTAAATAAGTTATGAACCACAATGTAGTTAAGGAATAGGCATGCCCTACTATTTAAAATAGAATCTGCTTCTTAGCACCTGGGAGGTGGAGGAAAGACTTAAATTTGAGCCACCTGGTCAACTGAGCAATTTAGAGAAAATCTGTCTCAAAAAACAAAAACAAAAATAAACATCAAAAGAACGTACTTGACTCAATGCCTTACCCACTCTGTATTGTTATTGTCACAGAAAGGACAGTATACTACAAATTGAGTGCATTTTAAAGAATATTTTTATGCTTCATGTATGTCATGTTTGTTTCTCATGTTTGGACAATTTTCTGCAAATAGTTTTTTTATGTCATTCGTGCTACCTCCTGCTCATTGATATCTATTATTCTTTTTTTTGTTTTCTTTTGCTTTGTTATAGCTGCTAAATTGTTATTTCCTCGTTTCTTGTTAGTTTTACAAGATTTTTTTTTCATGTTCATTACCTGTAATGATGGCTAATTTTGAGGTCCGAAAGTCTATCTTCAGTTTTACTCAATCAATTTTTGCAGCTTTCAATAGAATTCTAAATTTCTAGGGTGTCTGAAACTGTTTCATGCCTTCTAATTCTTCTATATATTGTATTCTAATTCTTTTATATATCAATTTTCCATTCTGTTTTTTTCTCTGTATCTTCTTTAGCACTACTTATCAATTCCTTCACGATTGTTGTCATTTCCTTTTAGACATGAGAGATTATTTCTGACCTCACTTTTTTTCATAGCCAGGTGGACTTGCTTATTTACTTCAGTTACTATCATTTCAGAAATGTTTGGTGTGTTATTTCCAAGTTCTTGTATCCTTTTGTCTGCTGGATTTTTTCTGGGTGTGCTGAAGGATTAAGTTTTCCTTTTACTTCTGCATTTTGGCATTTTTAAAGTTCTCATTAATTACTCAAGTTTAGTAGTGGTTGAAAAGTGGCTAGGGCATGTGTCAGTAGGGTTCCTGCTACAGTGGAGAGCAGGACAAGATTCACCAAAGCTTCACTAGTAATGAGGGTGACTGGCCAATACTCAAAGTTTCAGTGTGGGTGGTGGGTGTTGGCTGGAATCACCAGGAACCCATGGGGGAACCTCCTCAGTTCTTAAAATGTTGAACCAGTGCCAACAGGAGCTCCACACCTGTATCCTGGAACCAAGTGGCACACCCCAGCAGAGTCCCACAGGCCACCCAGAATCTTTCTATATTCTTAAATGGATGGACCAGGCACCAGGAAATTTCCACAGCTCTGCACATTGGACCCACAGATTGCATCTTTGTGAGTCCTGGCAGGCTGCTCAGGGTCCTCCATAGTCCTTAAGAGTTTGTACTGACACTAGCACAAGCTCTATGCTTGTGTGTTGGGGGCTAAAGATCAAAGCTTACCGGTCCTGCAGGCTTCCCAGATTCCTCTCAAAAGTTCTTAAATGATGCAAGGAAAGCTCCACACATGCTCATGCTGGGCCTACAGATCATAGCTTTGCAGAGTCCTGGTGCACATGCAAGCAATATTTAGTAATGTGAATTTACAACAAGAGTTAAAAAATTATTTCAAGGAAATACAAGGTATTTCAGAAAGTAATTTAAAACACAACTTGCTAATTCTTTAATACTGTACAATAATTATAATTCAAGCTTAGTATTATAGCCCAGATTTCGGTTCTTAAATTTAATGTTTGGAAGGAGATATTCATTTTTATTGACATTATCTGGAAATTATCTCTTAGTATTAGAGTTTCTGTTACTCTATTAGAATACAAATATAAAAGAAAAAAAATCTCCAAACATTTACATATATGTTTAGTAGGCATGTAGAACTCTGAACAGCCATAATAAAAATAAATCTACACCTAGATACATAATAATCAAGATCTCAGAAACTCAGCAACAGAACAGAATACTACAAGGTGCTAGAGAGAAGAAACAGATCACCTATAATGGAAAGCACATCAGAATCATGGCAGATATCTCAACACAAATCATCAAATCAAGAAGAGCTTGGAGTGAAGTATTTCAGGTCCTAGAAGAAAATAAATTCCAACCCAAACTGATCTACCCTGCAAAACTATCTATCAAATTCAATCCTGAGGTAAGATCTTTCCATAACAAAGAACAACTGAAGAAATTCATGACTACAAACCAGCTTTACAAAGAGTACTAACAGATACTCTACAAAGAGACAGAAACAACCACAGCTTCAAGAACAACAGAAAGGAATGCTGGCCAAATAGGTCAGCTGATTAAAGCACCTGCTTATGTAGATGAAGGGGCTAGAGGAGTTCTATCCCCAGGGCCTGCTGTGCTGGCCCCACCTCCAGGGCACACTGAGACTGGGTGTGGTGGTGTATGACTGTAATCCCAGCTCCTGGGAGGCTGTAAACAGACGGATCACTATGAGTCAGAACTACTAGTAGTAAGACCCTGTAGACCTTGTAGACCCTGTCCTAAATACAAATACAAACAAAAACCCAAAAAGCCCAGAGAGGAACCACTGAACAGACCAAGTGATGAAAGGACGGAAAAAAGCATAGAAGCTACATCAGGAAAATAATATGACAAAGATAAACCAATGTGTATCAGTTATAACCATCAATGTACACAGCCTCAATTCACCAATCATAAGAAACAGACTAGCAGGCTAGATTAAGAAAGAACATCTGACAATATGATGCATAAGAGAAACACATTTAACTCAAAAAGATATTTACAGACTGAAAGTCAAAAGATGGGAAACTATTCTCCATGGCACTGGAAACCAGAAAAATTCACATGTAGCTTTTCAGGTTGCTGACAATATCAACTTCAAAGCAAAACTCATTCAGAGACAAAGAAGATCACTACATATTTCTTAAAGGAAAACTGTAATAGGAAGATATAACAAATATAAATATATATATGCATACCATATAGGAGCAATCACATACATAAGAAAAACTTTAACAGACATGAAAAATCAAGTAGGCAGGGCTGGGGAAATGGTTCAGTGGAATAAGCACCTTCCTGGCAAGTGCAAGGGCTGAGTTCAGTCCCTAGTTCTGCCAAAAAAAATAAAAAAATAAACAGTAAGCAATACAATTGTAATGCGTAACTTCGGCATGCAAGTATCAAAAAGAGATAGATCAACAAGGCAAATAATCCACAAAGAAATAACAGAAAAGCCAAACTTCTGAAGAAATTGACTTGGAAGATCACAAAGCAACAATAAATACACATTTTTCTCAGCTGCACATACTTCAAAATACTACATATTAGCATACAGAACTTTCTTAAGTAAATGCAAAGGAACTGAAATTATTCTATGCCTACTATGTGACCACAGTGCAATGGAATTAAAATTATTGACAAAACAAACCATAAAAGCACCATAAACACATGGAAATCAGTGGGTAACACATGAAATTAAACAAGAAATGAAAAAAAAATATTTACAATCGAATGAAAATTCAATACAGCTTTCCAAAACTTGTGCAATCCAATGTAAGCTGTTTTAAGAAAAAAATTTATAGAGCTATACTTGCACATTAGAAAAGCAGAACAAGCCCAAATAAATGATTTTATGCAGCACCTGAAACTTCTAGAAACAAAAGATCAAGTAAAGCCCAAAGCCCAAAAAAAGGCAGGAAATTATAAAAATTGGAGCAGTAATGAATGCAACTGAGACAAAGAAAGCTATAGAAAGAATAAATTAATCAAATAGTTGGTTCTTTGAAAGAATAAATAAAATTTATTTATTCAGCTCATTTTAAAAAGGGAAGAAAAAATAGACATTCATGGAATAGGGAATGAAAAGGGAGAAGTCACTACAGACTCTAGAGAAATTCAGAAGATCACCAGTAATTACTTACAAAATCTTTACTGTCACAGGACAGAAAACACAGAAGAAATGGGCAGTCTCTTAAAGGCACATGAAATTCCAAAGCTGAGTCAAGAAGATATACAAAATCTGAATAATTCAATAATGGGAAATTAAATTGAAAATGTAAAAACAAGCTTATACACAAAGAAAAGCCCAGGTCCCTATACATTTCACATCTGAATTCTACAAGAAATTTAAAGAAGATTTAATGCAAACTTTTCTCAAACGCTTCAATGAAATTGAAAAAGAAGCAATTCTTCCAAACTTATTCCTGGAAGCAAGCATTACTCTGATTCCAAAACCAGAGAAACCTCCAACTGAAAAATAGAACTACAGGTGGGCAGCCAGATAGCCAGGTAGCTCAGCAGACTAAAGTACCTGCTTAGGCAGAGTGCAGTGTCTGGGGCTGATCTTTGACAGGCAGTGCCAGCCATGCCCCTGTGGTGTGCTGAGACTGTGATTGAGACTGGGCATGGTGGTGCATGCCTATGATCCCAGCTTTTGGGAGGTTGAAAACAGGAGGATCAGTACAAGTCTGATCTGCACCTGAAACCCCTAGAAATAAGAGACTGTAGACCCTGTAGGCCCTGTTCAAAATACAACAAAGAGAGAGACAGACAGACAGACAGATAGACTGACAGACAGAGACACAGAAAAATAGAGAACTACAGACCAATCTCTTAATGAATATAGATGCAAAATCATCAATAAAATACTAAAAGACAGAATGCAGCAAATCATTAAGAAGATTATACATCACAAGCAAGTGGGATTTATCCCAGGAATTCAGGGATGATTCAACACTCATGAATCCATAAATGTAATACACTACATAAATAGAACCAAGAACAAAACCACATGATCAACTCAATAGATGCAGAAAAAGCTTCTGACAAAATCTAATACTCATTCATGATAAAAAAAAAAAAAAAAAAAAAAAAACCTACGGAGATCTGGATAGATCGTCTATCTCTCAACCTAATAGAACCTGAGAAACTAACAACTAACATCATACTCACTGGGCAAAAGCTGAAGGCTCTCACTTTAAAATCAGGAAAAAGACAAGGATTCCCCTTGTTTCCACTCCTAATAAGTATAGTCTGGAAATTCTAGCTAGAGCAATTAAATAAGAGGTAGAATTAAAAGGAATAAGGATCGGAAAAGTAGTAGTAAAATGATCATTATTTGCAAATGACAACAGAAAGGACTCCAGAAACTCTACAAATAGCTTGTAGAGTCAATCACCAAATTCAGTAACATGGCAGGATACAAAGTCATCACCAAAAGATCAGTAGCATTTTTGTACACAAACAATGACCATAGTGAGAGAGAAATTAGGGGAACCATGGCATTTACAATAACATAAAAAATGAAATACTTAGGAATAAATCTCACAAAGAAAGTAAAATAGCATTGCAAATTGTAGTACTCTGAGAAAAGAGATTGAAGAGTATTTGTGAAAATGGAAAAATATTCCATGCTCCTGGATTGGAAGAACCAACACTATGAAAATGGCCATAAATACAACATTGTTGTACAGATTCAATGCAGTATTTATTAGAATACTATTAGTATACTTCATAGAGTTAAAGAAATTTGTCCTTAAATTCATTTAGAACCAGAAGAGATCCAGAATATCAAAAGCAATCCTGAGAAACAAAGGAAAAGCAGGAGGTATCACAATCCTGACCCGAAGTGGTACTATAAAGCTACTGTGATAAAATCAACATGGTACTGGCATAGAGACAGACCTGTGGATCAGTGGAACAGATTAGAAGACACAGACACAACTGCAAACAACCTCAGCCACCTTATCTTTGATAAAGGAGCCAAGCATGTTCACTGGACAAAAGATAGGCTCTTCAATGAACAATAATGGAAAAAAAAACTGGTTTTCCACATGCTGAAGGCTAAAATTAGAACCATGCCTATCACCATGCAGTCAAAATGCATCTAAGATTTAAATGTTTCATTTTTTTAATGTGTTTAGTACAGGGTCTATAGGGTCTCACTACACAAAATTCAACTCATAGTCACTCTCCTGTGTTCAGCCTCCCAAGTGCTGGGATAAAGTTGTGTGCCATCACACCTGGTCTCAATCACTGTATTAGCATGCTCTAGGAGCAGAGCTCACATGGCACGCTGGAAATTGAACCTTAGTCCATGTCTGCCTAAACAGGTGCTTTAATCCCCTGAGCTATCTGGGCAACCCAAAGATTGAAATGTTAAAAGAGAAACATTAAATCTTCTGAAGGAAAATGTGGATAGAAATCTTAAAGACATAGGAGTAGGTAGAATGTTCATGAACCAAAACCAAACTGCATGAGAAATATTTCAGAGAATCCACCACTGGGATCTCATCTTTTGGAAAGTTTCTGTGCTTCAAAGTAAATGTTCAACAGAGTAAAAAGAAAACCTGCAAACCAGAGGGAAAATTATAACCAACTTTTTCTCTGACAAGGGCCTTCTACGTAGAACACATAAAGAATTAAAAAATCAGGTCCTCCAAATTCAAAGACCCAATTTAAAAGGTGGGCATCTGACATGAACATACACTTTTCAGATAAAGAAACACAAATAAATATATGAAAAAATGTTCAAGTAAATATATGAAAAAATGTTCAATATTATTGGTCATTCAAGAAATACAAATTAAAACAACATTGAGATTCTATTTCACTCCAGAAAGAATGGCTAACATCAAGAAGTCAGCCAATAACAAATGGTGGAGGTTCTATGGAGAAAAAATAACTTTCTCCACTGTTGGAGTCAATGTAGACTAGTACCACCACAATGGAAATCGGTGTGGAGATTCCTTAAAAAGCTAGAGTTTTTATACCCCTTTCAACCCTACTATTCCCCTCCTGGGTATTTTTCTAGAAGAATATGTACACCTATGAAGCAGCACATATGAAGCATCCCAGATGCACATCATCTGAGGAATGGATAAAGAAGAGGTGATATTATTACGCAATGGAATATTATTCAGCTATAGAATAGGGTAAATATGTATCTTTTCTCAGTAAATGGATGCAACTAGAGAACATACTCTTAATTTAAATAAATCAGACCTACATAGATAAACATCATGTTGTATCCTTAGTCTGAAAACCTGAAAGAGAAAATGGAATCTGAAGGGTACAATAGATCCTGGGAAAAGACAATGAACTTATTCAAAAAGAAACAATTACTGAGTTGAGGAAAGAAAGGAGATGTATTGGGGGGAATAGATTTATCTATATATGTAAGCAAGATGGTTTGGACAACTGTACTGTGGATTTCTGCTGGCCTTTAGAAAGAAGTAGATAATGCTTAATTTATTTCATCTTCTTTTTCAATTGTTTGTATTTTTTCTCTTTACATTTTTTTCTTTATTCTTCCAATTTTAAATGCCTATATCTGGCAATATGAGTAACTGGTGGGAAGACACTATGCATTGCAGCAAATACTTTGAAATTTAAGTACTATTTAAGTGATATTCTGTATCACTTATAATTTTTATGCTTTAATACTATTTTGTTCTCTTTTAAAAAATAAAAAAAATATTAAAAACACTACTTAGATGCTTAGAAAGGCATAGAATGTGAAAGTGTGTACCTAAACTGAGGAGAATATAGATCATTTAGGCATGTAATCATTTAATACTCCCTGTAACCTTTTAGCTATTGTCTGTTAAGTTCCAACCTGCCTTCTCTTCTCCTGCATGAACTCCATGCCCAAGTATTCCTAAGTTTTCCTTTTCCTTTTCATAGTAAGACAGGGTCTTACTATGAAGTTCAGTCTTGGCCTTGAACTCACAGCTAAATTCAAACTTGCAGCAACTGTCCTGTCTTTCCCTTAGGTTGCTGGGATTATAGATCTGCACTATGACATGCAGCAGGTTTTTCCATCTTTATGTAATATCCTTTTAGTTTAATTATTTCTTAATCTGTGCTTCATTCCTCACATGACAATTTTATCTGATTCCTAATAACATCCTTGTTAGTTTACTTGTTTTTAATAAATCTCAATTTAATTTTGTTCTCATTACCTCACCTAAGAAAAGATCATGTATAAACAAAACTGACAATTGATGGCAGTGGTAGATTGATGCTAGTGATAGAATATGTTCTATTGTGTATAAAATGTATAGAGTATTTTGCCTTCACCCTACCTTCATGAGACTGATATAATTAGTTTCATTTTTCAGAAGATAAAGTAAAAATATATATGTTAAGTAGATGGTTCAAAGTCACATAATTAAGATATGTTGAACCTAATATTGAAGCCTAGTCTGATTCATATTCCCTGGACTGCTTCTGCTATAAAAACCTCCTTATGAAGAAATTATTGTCAGTTTGTGTCTAGCACATGTAATAGAACTTGTACTTTACATTTAGATGGATGAATGATGGATGGATGGATGGATGATGGATGGATGGATGTACAGACAGATGGATGGATGGACAGAAGGACAGATGGTTAGATGATAGATGGAGAAATGGATAGACACTCTTATGAACACACAGCAATGCTGCATGTTTCACTTTCATTTCTTTCTTTGGTAAAATATTTTGTGTTTCTTTGAGGATGACTTATGCAGCATTTCCCATCACTCTTACAAGAGAAGGATTTTCCTGATATGACAAGGGTGACATTCCAGTGGCATATCCAGTGCCATCCAGCTGTTGAACTCTAAACAGAATGAATACCCACACCTTTGCTTGTTGTATTCCGCTGAAGCTGTGCACTAAGGTTAACATTTTAGAACTGGACGATAATACATGATAAATACAGTCAACCAAAAGTTGTAACAGAGAATCATGGTATTATTGTTCCATGACTTTAGGTTCACACCCACCCACTCAGAAACACAGAGACACAGAAACATACACACACACACACACACACACACACACACACACACACACACACACAAACACACAGAGAGTCTATCTATTATTGAATCATTAAACACCAAAGTGTTATGGATTGTTTAGAACTTCTTTTACTTAAAACTATCTTACTTCCTTGACATGAAATACATTTGAATGGTTGACAGATTATCTTGATGATTAGTAAAACATAAATCATCAGAAATACATAAACAATAATAAAATTCACACCTGAAAACTAGCTGAAATTTTTTGAAGAAAAATTAATTAATTTTTTAAAATTTGTGTTTTTGAGACAGTGTTTTACTTTGTAGTTCAGGCTGAAGTTAAACTCACCTTGAAGCTCAGGCTGACCTTGAACTCACAGGGACTCTCCTACCTCAGCCTCCCCATGTACTAGGATTACAGGCATGTACCACTATGCCCAGCCTTTAATAAGTGCTTCATTCAAATGAAAATAAAATTCAGCATCAACATTTTAGGAGATAGGAAATAATGAATATATAAAACAGGGACTATCTCTCTTTTGGTATACAGTGTTGAAATTTGGCAAACTGTAAAGAGAATTTCCTGTAACCACCTACTCAATTTCCTGTCTCTATTTTCTTTTGTAAATCAGAGTTCACTGCACTGACCCAATCTGAGAGAACGGAAATGATAATAGCCATATTTATTTGTTCCAGGCAGCGCACATGGATTTCCAGTGAATATGTATAATAGATACACTTCCTCCCATGGTAGTCCTGGCATCTCTAGCTGTATTTCATTCTCACTCTGTCAGTCTTTGTCTCTGTGTACATGTACTTACATAAATATTTGGCACATCACATTTATCCATGAATGTTTCATCAGTCTTCACTGCAAAAGAACACAGGACAATCTTACAGTCATTCTCATGCAAATTACTACATTTCTGTACTTGCACATTCACAAACTGAAGATCTCAAGGAGAGAAAAAGGAGGGGAAGGGAAAAGGAAAAGAAAATGAATAGGGAGATGGTAAAGGAGAAGGAGAAAATATGAGGGGAAAGAGGTGGATAAAAAGAATCCCATAGCCAGCAGGCCATACTGGAAACACTAACTCAAATTGTGATCAGCATGTGTGCTATCAATCTATGGTCAAGTGTTCAGGAATCTAGTATATTCTTTGCAAACTCATGGGAAGTATAAATTACCAGCTGAGTGATTATATTATTGCTTGTCAAATCCTAAGTACCAAATGTTCTTTAACTGACATTGCCATTTAATAAAATAATGTGTAAAATGCAGTAAAGGACCAAATTTTCTCCTGATTTTACATTTCAAATGACTGAATGTGGCACTTTGTTGAATGTAAGGATTACTGTCACCTAAGATGAGCATGTTTTTATCAAGCAGTCATCATATATCAATCATTTATCCTTGTAAAAGTTTAGTTCAGTAGATAGTTATTACCTCAAAGATACAAATTAATTACTGAAGGCTTCAATTGAAAGTCCTATGCTCTTTCTGAATCCATAGAGTAGATGGATCTGAATGTGTCCTTTAAATTCAGGATATCTCCCCCTGGATATGGCTTTCTTTGATCCAATAGTATATGTTAGTGTTTGTGTCTAGTTGTCCCCCTAAAGCCTCATGTAAATCATGGGGCAGACATGGCTTGAGGAGCAGCAAGTGGCTTAAGTGGCTGAAGGGATGTGGCTAGAGGACAGGGTGGGGTTTGAGGGGTGCGGCCAGAGAGGCACAAACCATTACACTGGCAGCATGCACTCTGCTCCCACCCCTACCAGGCCAGCAGCCTGCTTCCCTTGGAGGTATGGAGAGGGTCATCCTGGGCACAGTAGCACCCTGGCCTCTCCTCCAGACCCTATAGTGTGGGGTGCCAGTGTTTGTGATTGGGGCCACTTCTGGCAGGGTGGAGATGTTTGAAGAAGACAGAGGTACTGATCCTGAGAAAATAAGGCTCTGAGATCTTGCTGTGTAATTGAGGCTGTTTTAAACTGTGAACCCTCCAGTAACTGTGAACTTAAATAAAACTTTTCATCCCTAAGATTTGAGTGTTAGGTATTTGTCCCAGCAATGAGAGAAGAGTAATTAAGACACTATGAACTCAAGAATGAGATTAAACATGTGAAATAATACTAGGTATGAGATAAATGCTCAGAAAAATGGTAGCTATAATTTTTGGTCCACCAGTTTTGGGCCACCAGTTCTAAGTATCTAATACTATTAATTAAAATTTTTTCTTTCAATATTTACTCATGCAATAAATATGCTCAAGTGCATAAAATATTTTAAAAACATTCCTAATTCCCTGTATATAGTATACAAACTCTTCCTATTCCGTTAGGTTAAGGAAAATTACTTATTTTGAAGTGCTTCACTTTACTGGGAGTGGACACATAAAATATAACTAAGTATATTCTATAGTATTTTCTGATAATAAAAATTGGAAAAATATATCTTATCTTTTTCAAAGGGAAAATATTTCATGGGAAGAAAAATAGCCTCTTCAACAAATAGTGCTGGAAAAACTGGCTCTCTAAATGCCATAAACTAAAACTAGACTCAGTTCAATCACCATGTACTAAACTAAGTTCAAAATGGATTAAAGATCTAAATATTATAGCAGAAACACTAAATCTACTAGAAGAGAAAGCAGGTGAAAATCTTGAAGGCATAGAGGTAGGCATACAAGTCATGAACAAAAACCAATCTGCACAGAAAATACTGTAAAGAATCAACAACTGTGATCTCACCTTATTGAGAAGTTTCTGCATGCCAAAAGAAATCACCAACAGAGTGAAAAGACAGCTCACATATTGGGAAAAAATCACTCAGACACAGGACTTCTATCTCAATTACATAAAGAACTAAAACAAAATTGGCTCCTGAAATGTAAAGACCCTATTTAAAGGTGGGCATGTGAGCTGAATACACACATCTCAGAGGTGGAAATGCAAGTGGCAAATAAATATATGAAAAAATGCTCCACATGACTGGCCATTTGAGAAATGCAAATTAAAACAACGTTAGTATACCATCTCATCCCATAAAGAATGGCTACCATAAATAAATCAACTAGTACAAATGCTAGAGAGGCTATGGGGGGAAAGGGAGCCTTCTCCACTGCTGGTGGGAATGTAGACTGGTACAACCACTGTGGAAATTAGCATGAAGACTGCTCAAAAAATTAGGACTGGAAATTTCATTCATTCCAGCTGTTACCATTCTGGCTATTTTCCCAAAAGACTGAAAGCATCATACTGTAGTGATATATGTGCACTGTGTTTATAGCAGCATGGGTTTGTTATACCTAAATCTTGGAAACAATTAAAATGCCCATCACTTGAGGAATGAATGCAAAAGATATGGAATTTTCACACAATGGAGTACTACTCCACTATAAAGAAAGACAAACTTGAAGCCTTTATAGATAAGTGTATGCAACTAGAGGCTAAACTCATAAATGAAATAAATCATACCAACACTTGTAAAAACTGTATTGTCTCCCTGGTGTAAGAACCTAAAAGAACAACTTCTTCAGATAACTCACTATTGTAGAATGCTGGACTGTGTTGGACTGTGTTGTCAAGTGCAGGCACCTAAATTGGTTGAATGACGATGGAGTGGCCATCTTTGAGAGGTGTAGACAAAGGAAGGGGTATAGAAAGGAAGAACCATGATGTATGTGCATGGACAGTACAGTTGGGATAAATACGCTGTGCTTCTACATAATTGTATGAGAGGCAAGATTTGCATTAATAGTGGTTGGACAGGATATTATGTCGGCTTCTAGTACTATGGGCAACCACTAGGAAAATAACAAGGTAGAAAGTATTAATTATTGAATCTGTGACGTAATTCAGATATAAAAAATAAGATACGAAAACAGCTACACTCTCTTAATTTACTGATAAGAGACATACAGTATAATAATGTCTGTAAGTATAATATCATGTATGTACCTTGTATGATACCAAAACATCGTGAAAACTGTTTGCAATGTATTAATTTATCGAATCCATTCTGTTAAGGTGTCTTAAAACTGTCTCATTGATATTTGTACCTCAATAAAATAAATAATAAATAAATAAAAAATAAAATAAAACCTGAAAGGTATATTAGATATAGTAAAATGGTCAGAAACTGAATTTAAGGACTAAACAACGAAGATGAGAGAAAGGAGAAAAGTTAGAAAAAGAAGAGTGGAGGGTAAAACATGCAAGTATTTATAAAGGATGGCTGAGATAATTGTATTCATGATTTCCATCTTTTTTAAAAGTAGCAATTAATCTTTAGAATTTGCAACTTGACTAACTCTGCATGCTATTATCTGCTATCTGAACAACTACATTGAGGACAGCTATGTATAATACAATACCCATGGCTGAATGCCTCTCATCTCAGCCTTCTAAATGTGCACCATTTCTAAGGTCTTATTAATTATTATACTCTCTTTAAAACTAAAACAAAAAATTACAATTTCTTGAAAGAGCCAATATTTGTTTCCCCAACGTTGCCAAACTATATCTGTTAATTTGAGCAGTAAATTTGATGATTAAAAATAGATAATATAACAATCATTGTTAATGAGCTATTCCTGTTTTGAAATCTGTAACTTATGTCTTGTTGCATATTACCCTGTTTGTGTCTTTTTTCTATTTTTTGCTTCTTTTTTACTCTTCTCATTAAAATAAAATAAAATTAATAACAAATGAAAATAAAAACATAATGGAGATTTCCAAGTATCAAGACACACATTTTCATATGAACTGATCTTGATCATTCAAATAAATATCAGTTCTTTAATTCATACCAAAGAAGTAATGATACCCTGACCATATTAAAAATGTAAATATCAAGTAGAATGATAAACAAGAACAGAGCATGTGAGTCATATAATTTAAACAGTGAAATATCTAATATTGAGTAAATGTTACATCTGCTGTATAATTAGTAGCAAGAAGTTTAGGAAGATGAACATAGGAAAACCACATAGCTCAGCAGACTAAAGCACCTGCTTAGGCAAAGCCCTGTGGCTGGGGTTCAATCCTCAGTGTGCAGTGCTGGCCCCACCCTTGGGGCACGCTGAGAAGGAGATTGAGACTGGGTATGGTGGCGTGCACCTGTAATCCCAGTGCTTGAGAAGCTGAAAACAGGAGGATCACTACAAGTCTGATTCATGTCGTGAGATCCTGTAGACCCAGCTGATCCTGTCCTAAATACATGTAAAAAAAAAAAAAAAAAGAAAAGAAAAGAAAACCAGAAAGTACAGTAAAGCTAAATACTGTAGGAATTGAGAGAGGCTGGGGAAATGTGATGCTCAGAGTTAGAAAGTACTGTTCTGAATTGCATGGTTGTTCAGCAACATTGTATATATTAAGCAAAAATTAAAAGTATAAAATACATCTACCAGGGTGACTTCAGTGATGTCACTATAGCGAATCAAACGTCTGGGCTTGGTGACTTTCTGTACTTGTTATGTACAGCTTTATTTAGGTAACTTGGGATGTCTTCCCTTTGGAGTGAGACCTCTCTCCACTCCTGTGATGACTGCTGTGATAATTATTTTTAGAAGTAGTACATTTCCTCTTCACCAATTTTTTCAAACATTACATGTTAGGAAAAATAAGAACTGAATATTCCCATAGACAATTTGAAAAGTGAAATAAAATAGTCATCCAGAAGAAAACGTGACTCATAACTGACACTCTTAGTTGCATATTTTGACTTTTCACTGCTACTGCCTGTCAATCTTAATTAGAAGTTGTGTTGTACAGCACAGTGAAGCATGGTACCTGAGGAGAGGACAGTCATGATGGTCCTGATCGGCTCAGGTAGTGCCTGAATGTTAAGGTGGGTGTCAAGTATATGCTGAAGTGTGGGGAGAGAAAGCAGGTGAGGAACAGTAGTGTGTGAATTCTGAGAAGAAAGGCCAGAATCAAAGTATCTGAGAAATCAAAAAATGTGGAAGATGTTAGCCTAGAAGAAGAGTTGGGAATCCAGACACACAGCCTGTAGATGGAGACAAGAAAGAAATCACAATTATTCGAAGTCAGCATACAAAAAGAGCACCTTAATCAAGGGAATGATGCTGGAGACCACATATTGCCTGCGAGCTTTGCATCTAGTAAAAGCTTGAATCCTCTGTACTTTCGGCTTGCAGGACAGCAAGTTACTCTCTGAAAGTTGATCCCGAGGTGTCATTGCACCACAACTGATAATTAATCAATCTTGACACTCATTCCTCAGAGCTTCAACAGTCAGTGGTGGATGAAATTAGAAGTGGATATATGAGTAGTTTAATGACGTCCACTCTTTGGAAAATTTCAAAGAAAACATGTTTAAAGGCACTATCCTTTTTTGTGTATTTTAGTACAGGGTCTATAGGGTCTCACTACACAGATCAGACTCATGGTGATCCTCCTGCTTTCAGCCTCCGAAGCACTGGGACTTCAGGAGCCCCCTACCATGCCTATTCTCAGTCACTGTCTCAGCGAGCCCTGGGGGCCGGGCCCATTCGACACTCTGCTTGGGCAGGTGCCTTCATCTACCGAGCTACTGGCCAGCCCTTATAAAGTACTTTCTAATGTATCATCTGAGTCAATGTAGTCTAGTCATTCTACAGCCACACAAGCGTTTCCCCTTTAAATGGCTCTGATATGCTAAACTATGGATGACAGTGAAATCACAAAAGAAAAAAAGGAACAGAATGGGTATCTTCTAAGTTCAGGGCTCCCTATGGTATCTAATGTCTGCATCTACACTTTAGACTCATATAAACCATTCCATTTCACATTACCTTCATGTTTCCTTTGTCAATAATCTAATGGACTTCCCCCAACACCTGTCACTTCTCCCTTGTCTGCATACTTGTGAGAACAACCAGCCATTTAGCTTGAGGCTAATTTGGGCATTATTTTAGATTACTTTTTCAGCTTTATTTAATTAATCAAGTACTAAAACTTTTCAAGCCTCCTTTTTAATGGGATTTTATGTCTTTTATCTGTGGATTTCCGTGTCTACTTCAAGTTTTGCAACCTTGGGGAAGTGCTAAAATGTCTTTGCTGTGTCATTTGCCTGCTGGTTTTCTGCCTTTTAGTAATCTTCCTGAATAAAAATCTACAATCCAAGGCTTTACCAAATTTCTTCAGTACTATGGTGCCTCATAACACACAGATTGAAATTCAAATTCATCAACACAGTTCTAAAGAACTATTTGTGATTTTCCAGATTTGATATACATCTTCATCCAAGAGGTTCTTTACACCTACTTATCCTTAAATGTGATATCCATGAAGCATGTCATGGCTTATATATGTCAGATAAGTTCAGTGACCTTTTTGCCTTGGGCTGGCACTGTATTTTGTACTTGATGTTAAATTGGTGTCACTATGCACTGTTACAGCCATTTTTTTTCTGTACATCTCTTTTATGTGATATTTGATGATCCAAAAGCAGTTATCATGCCTTTAAGTAGAAAACCTTAAGCATCCTCTGCACAAAGCTCACTCGATGCATATTAGGTTCTTGAATGGTGAAATGTGTAATCTTAGATTTCTTTTATTCTGTTAGGTAACTTAAAACACATTACCATTTTGATTCTAACATATGCTTCCCAAAATTCTATTATGTAATGAATAAAGAGATTCCTTCTCTTATCTGAGTATCCAGCTGAATAAACTAATTTTTCAATGTTCTCAGTGCTTCATGACTTATGTATGTGTTCTATGTATGCACAGAACACGTATGTGTGTATTCTGAAATGAAAGCCTTTTATTTTCTGTAGAAAAAGCAGTCTATCCTAAGGCTTTCTATCATATACAATGTAAATACTTTTTTCTTTCTGCTTATCCGCTTCTGGAATGACATAAAAATTTCATTCTTACAACAATTTCATTTTTCTCCATCAAGTACTATTAAAGTGACTGAAATTGCAATGTTAGGAAGTCAGCAGTATTCATTGTAGAGCTTATGCAGGTACTGGAAGCACAAAAGAGCATGATTTTATAAAAATGCTGAGGCTGTCTTTTGGGAGGTCTCATGCTTGTGAAGATAGTGGGAAAATGCAGTTTTGAGTTAAAGTGCAATTTTGTATTTAAAATAAGATAAACAATACTGAAGAACATATAGTAAAATCAAGCATTTTTCTCATTTTTATGATGTGATGAAATAGTTAAATATGAATAATATATGCTATTAGAAGGAAATTAGTACCAAGCACTGATCCATATGTCTGTAAAAGTTTCACTTTTCTATATCTGTCAAATCAATAAGGATGTTCATACATTAGACATTCAATTGATTCTTTTATTGCTAAAACACAGTAGAACATATATAATATGTTATCATTTGTTTTCATACCATTAATCACTGCTAAAATATGTTTGTATACATTAATGTATATATGATATGCATACATAGGATATGCATGTATATATATATATACATACATAGGATATGCATGTATATATATATATATAAATCAATTTAGATATTTCATTTATGTTAGATGCAAATAATCTTTTAACTATATTCCAGCAAATTGTGCACAAATGTTCATCTAAATTTTTCTGCTCATGTATGACCAATGACCATGAATTGGAATGTATAATATAGATTCAATAACTTAGTTGAAGTTTTCTCATATTTAACATAGAAGCCCAGCACAGGAAAATAAATAATTTTTGTAAATGGCAGATTTCAAGGCTTAAGGTTTTGTGAGATAGTATCAGAGATTTAAATTTTTATATGTTGTATAACATCATGTTCATTTTACAACTTGTGACAAAATAAAATTAAATAACTAAATAATTGTTTTAAAATGTTAACTTCTTAAAAACATCATGACATTAATTAACCAAAAATTCTATCTAGGTGTAGAGTAGAAATATTTAAAGATTTCCAGAAATTTAAACAACTTGGTTTCTATAGGAATATGTGAGCAGTGGGTTTTTTTAGGGAAGATCTCTGAATACTGTTCTATCTTCCACAAGCATAAATTCAGCTGATCTGATCCACATACCTATAACTGATTGTCATTATTCCTGGAGTATACATCTGTGGATTTGTCCATTTTCAGAAAGATGTTTGTAACTACAAAATAAACATTCATGATGCGATTTTCATCATTCACCCAGAGCAACTGAATCTGAGTCAGAAGACATATGTATCCCCAGTTGAAGTCAGTCAAGGTGACACCAAAGTTTTGTCAACTTGTTTCAGATCTCTTACTATAAATCAGTGTCCATTTCCCCATACAGTCCTACATTTTTTATGCTTTTGTTGATTTTACATTTGAAATGGTCTTTAGGCATATGGTGAAGCTCTATCTAGTGTTTCTTCTAAATACATGGAAATTGCAATGTGACCCAGAGACCAAATACATACATTACATAAGCCTTCATCACACGTGCTTATAGTGCTGTTTTCTATGAGCTGCACACTAAATAATCAAGTATTTATATTTAATAAGTGATTTTTTGAACAGAAACATAAAACAATTTATATTTTAACTGGTTAATGAAAATGTTACGAAGTTTTCACTAAATCAGTGTTTTAGCATTTTCTACTTCAATATTTGTAGAGACTTTGTAGACTATAATTACTGAAATATTGAGAAGGATTTTTCTTTTCTTTTGGGCTGGCTCAGGCTGCCTTAAGGGTGGGTCTGGAGGTACGACATATGGAGCTGAGGATCAAACCATGGTATTCTGTGCCTGATTGTGTTTGCAGAAGCAGGTACTTAAACAAATGCATTAACTGGCAGGCCCCTAGTAATGAAAATATTGAGAATCAACTGCATTTGTATTTTCTTTGCTTGGACTAGATTTGTATTTCTATTATTTTTCTTAGTTTTCCAAAATCAATAGGAGGTTATTTGATCATACACATCTAAATTGTTATCAAACAGTAAGACAAGTAACAATGGCAGCATATGACAATATGCACCAAGCGTGGCATAGGTAGCCTAATATATTGGGTATGGAAGTCTCTGCTATCACTTTCATACCATATGACTGCCTCTGAAAGCCTATACAGTAATTTTTAATTGAGTATTAATGCATTTTAAAAATGTATATTTTCCAAACACAAAAGGTTCATGAAAGCAATAAACACAAGATTTTTTTTTTGTTAATCGATTTAATTTTATTCTCAAATGCATTCTTTCAATAGGTTAGGTAAATATTTGAGTAGCATGAAGAATTATTTTAAATCACAAATGCAAGGGTCAAATGTTTTAAAATCTTCTTGAGTCTCATCTGATACTCTAGATGCAGGGCCATATGTTTACCACTGATTCAAGAAATTTTAGACTTTCTATGGTAGTTTTCTTGATCTAAATATTTTTTCCTTCAAATATGATTTTAGAAGTTAAGTTACATAATTGCAATAAAATGGAATAGATTCCTTTTAAACCTTTTTCTTTATATTAGAGTATAGTATTATATTCCCATAAACACTTCCACAGATGTTTGTTGAATTTCAAGGAGCTGTAAGAGTTAATATTTAGTTTGAACATTTTCCTGTGTGTATATCATGAATGTTCAGCTTGCCTACTAATTGAGTTACTTATTTAAATGGTGCAGTGGCTTCTTAATAACTTCTGGAATTGTTAATTGTTGAATACTCACCATTTAAATTCATATAATATTCATAGGTAAATATTAAAAGATAGAGAATTCCTGGAACAACTTTTACAGAATTACTACTGAACTACTGTAAGAATATTTATATTGTCTAAGTATAATATCAATACAAAGGTTGATTATACAATTCAAGGCCAAAATCAAAATGATTGTTTTATTCTCTTAGAAAACTTGTGTTATGTATTTGTTAAAATTTTAAACTTTATTTATTTTGGCACAGGTTCTTGTTATGAAACTCAGACTCATAGTGACCCACCTGTCTGTCTCTCCAGAGCTGAAAGTACAGGTATCCGCCCACTTTCAGTTGCCTATTTACTCCATTGGTTGTTCTCTTTGCTGTGAAGATGTTTTTAATTTGATACAATACTATTGGGTAATGTTTGGTGTTATTTCACATGGAATTGCAGTTCAGTTCAGGAAGTTCTATACCGATGTCTTCAAGAATTTCATCAATTTTATATTCTAGAAGCTTGCATTTTTGTGCTAACATCTAGTTCTTAGAGTCATGCTGATTTTATCTTAGTGTCTCTTGAGAGACACAGGTCTAGATCCAGCCTTCTGCAAGTGGATAACCAGTGTTCCCAGCACCATCTATTGAATAGGCTATCTTTTTACTTTGTATGTTTCAGGCCCCATTGTCAAAGATAAGATGACTGAATATTCCCAGGTTTTTCAGTCCTTCTTTTGCTTCTGTGATGTGCACATCTCTTTTAGGACACTGTTTACTGCTTTTCATCACTGTATTTTGTTGAATCATTTGAAATCTGGAATTGTTATTTCCTCTGCTTGGCCCTTGTTGCCTGCTATTTTGGACCTCTTCAGGTACCATAAAATTTTAGGATTATTTTCTCTAGTTCTTTGCAGAGTGATGTTAATATTTTATTGGGATTGAACTAAACCTATATAATGACTGTGGTATTATGGATACTTGACAATGTTGGCTCTGCCTATATAGAAATGTAGGATATCTTTCCATTTTTTGATATCCTCTTCAGTGTTCTTTTACTGAGTACTAGGATTTTTGTTTTGAGATTCTGTAGTGAAATTACTTATTAGGTCTTTAATTTTTTGAGGTTACTATGAATGATATTACATTATTGATCTTTTTCTCAGTTGTTTCAGTATTGGTGTACAAGAACGCTATTCATTTTTCTGTATAGATTTCTGTATACTACTTTGTTGAATTAAGTTGTTGATTCTTTTTTTTTTTTTTTTTTTTTTTTTTTTTTTTTTTTTTTTTTTTTTTTTTTTTTTTTTTTTTTTTTTTTTTTTTTTTCTTGGCAGTACTGGGATTGAACTCAGGCCCTTGCACTTGCCAAGGAAGAACTTATTCCATTGAGCCATCTCCCCAGCCCCCTAAATTGTGGATTCTAAGTCTTTGGTGAAATATTCTGGGTCTTCTATATACACAATGACGTCATCTGTAATGGACAGTTCAACTGCTTCCTTTGTTGTATGCATTTCTTTCATTGCTTTCTGTTGTCTAGCTTCTCTAGCTCATATTTTACATACTGCGCTGAACAGAAGTGCTGAAAGTGGACAGCTTTTCTTCCTCCTGGTTTTAGAACAAAAGCTTTCCATTTTTCCCTTGTTTACTATTTGACAACAGGTTTATCATAACTGAGTTAGATGAGATTCAGTGACTATTTTCTTCAGAGCCTTTTTTTTGTTAATTATGATGGAGTCTAAATTTTGTCAAAGTTCTTCCCTGCATCAACTGAGATGATGAAATTACATTTTGTCCTTTCCTCTAAATGATACACAGCATTTACTGATTTGACTGTGCTGCTCCATCCTTGTTTATATCCTGGGCATAAAGCCAATTTGGTTGTGTGGTGTGACCTTCATAATGATTTGTTGTATTCTGTTTTACATTAATTAGTAGAAGACTTTTTCTTCTTCATTAAATAGATGGTGGCCTATAGTTTCTTTTTATTGGTCAAGTCCTTGTTTGGTATGTTATCAAGGTAATGATATCTTCAATAAATAAATTTGGAAATACTTCTACTCCTTTGATTTCAATGGAGGGCTTGAGAGGTATGAATGTAAGATCTTCCCTGAAGTTTTTCCAGAATTCAGTGATGAATCTCCTGGGTCTTCAGTTTTTCTGAGTTATTAGGTTTTTTAATTACTCTCCAAATTTACTGCATGTCATTGGACTACTGAGACTGTTTACATCTTCTTGATTCAAGTTTGGTAATTCAAATATTTCTAGAAATCTGACAATTTATTTTACATTCTCTACTTTATTAAAATGAAGGTTTTTGAAATAATTATAATCCTCTGGATTTCATGGATATCTGTTGTGATTTTTCCTTTATTTTTCTAAATGCATTGATACAGATCTTTTCTTTCTTGTTAAATTTTTCTAGTTTATCCATTTTGTGTATTCTTTCAAACAAATAGCTCCATGACTCATTAAATTTTGTAAATTTTTAGTCTCAACTGAAACTTGTATTTTGAGCTTTACAATTTGCATCAATATGCTAATTTTTTATTTAAATTTTTCCTTTTCTAGACTGTATAGTGCATTACTATGTTACTTATTTAAGATTCTCTTTTTCTTATTTGAGGATTGAGAGCAATAAACTTCCCTCTTATGACTGCTGCTTTGTTTGTGTTCCATAGTTTCTACCTTATATTGGTTTCATTGTCAATTGACTCTAGTATCATAAATTTCTTCCGTGACTCACTGACATTTCAAGATTGAATTAATTTTCTTGTATTTTTGGTTTCTTTTACCATTAGTTTTACTTTATTACACTATGATCTGACAGTACATATGGGATTATTTAGATCACTGTGTCCTTATTTAAGCAATTGTTATAGACTATTTTGTGGTCTATTTTGGAAAACTTTTCACATGCTACTAGGAAGGATGTGTATTTATTGTTGTTGGGTGGGACATTATATAGGTATATATTAAAACCATTTTATTCAAAGGTGTTGACACAGTATTGGATTTTTGTCTTGCTAATTTATATGTGAAATTTGCTCCTTGTAGTTCCTCAGTGTAACTATTCTAATGTTTAGTTGATGTTTCATTTTCAGTTGCTTTTTTATGTATTTGGCTGCTGCAGAATCCCACTACCAAGCTTGGACACATGGTGGTCTTCCTGCTGTCAGCCTTCCCAACCCTGGGATTAGAGGAGTATACCAACATGACTGGACTGTGGCAGGCTCAGTCTTCCCTGAGGGCAGGAATGGCAGGTCATGTGGTACCAGGGATCAAACTACAGTCCCTGCCCTTGCTTAAGCTTTCTAAGCAGGTACTTTAGTCACTGGCCCCAGCTTTTGTTTTAAGAGGTTGAGTATACCAGCACTTACTGGTGTGCCAGTCAAATGCCTCCTCCTATTAAACTGTTCTTTTTCAAGTATGTACTGGCCTTCTTTGTCTCCTCTGATCAGTTATGGCTAGAAGTCCGTTTTGTCTGAAAATGCTTTAGTTATTCCTGACTGATTTCTGCCCCTGTTGAAAGAAATACTGCTTTCCATCTTCCAAAGAAGTATCTATGAACTTCTTTAAAAGTTAAGTATTTCTTCTATGCAGTAAGTCATGTGTTTTTGTTCTGTGATCCACTTTATCAATCCATTTCTGTTGGTGGTGGGGTTGATAGCACTTTTATTGAGAGTTGTTTTTGAAACCTCTTGATTTATTTTAATCATTGCCTCATTCTTTTGCTTTCCAATTGCTTTATTTTCTCCAATTCATTTAATAGTTCAGCCTGATTGACACTTTCATTCCGTTATACTCTTTGGTAATGTTTCTTCCTTTGTCTCTGTCTTGATATCTTTGAGTGCGTTTGGAATGGTAGTTTGGTAGTGATGAATTTATTATAGTGTCCTTGGTTATAGAGGAGCCTATTATCTCCATATAGTTGGAGAGATAGTTTCATGGGCTGTATTAATCTAGATTGACAGTAGTTTTCACTTTGAGCTTGAAAAAGTTCCCTTTGTGCTCTCGTTAATTATATGCTTTATATTTATAAATGCATAGTCTTTCCAATAATAGGTTTATAATTAATTAATTACTTTTTTCCAATAGCTTTTAGCAAAGTAGCCTAAATCAAAGAAGAGTCATAATGGGGCCAGGGAGATGGCTCAGCAAGATAAGCGCTTCCCTGGCAAGCACAAGGGCCTGAGTTCAATCCCTGGTTTTGCCAAAAAAAAAAAAAAAAAAGAAGAGTCATAATCTACAACATTAGAACCTAAATTAATTCCCTAGCTTCTCTTCCCCTTTTGGAAGGAACTATTCTAAATGAATCTGGAATATAGGATCTCAATGTCCTCTTAGCTTCTGGCTTTGGGTTTCTGTTTCAATTCGAGTAAGGCAGGGAGCCAGGATTTGTGATCTGCTCTAGTCTTGTGTTTGTTGAAAAGTTCTCTGATAAAAGATGGGTCTCACTTCTAGATACTAGCCTCTTCTCCCTGGCTAGATGCTCTAAAGTGTGAGTTTTGGTAGAGATGCAGATTTGGGAGTCATTGACATATATATGTGTAAGTATATGTGTAGCATGTGAAATTATAAGCATTGATAAAATAACACAAAGAATAAATGTAGAAAGAAAAACAAAGAGCTTTGAAAAATAACTCTGTATCTTAAAATTTAGTAGCCTTGGAGAAGAAAAAGAGTCATCCAGAGATTTGCAGAATTTTTTTTTCTTTTTTAATCATTTAAAAAAATTATTCATTTTTTAATTTTTAATAGATTGCAATTGAAAATAAATTATTTACAAACATAAGTGAATATAACAATAAAAATTGTCCAAAATAACAATGAAGAATTTACAGATCAGTCATAATAGTTCACTGTGTGAAAACCAAGAAACTTATTTTCACATAATTAGAATTCTCAAAGCAGAAAGGAGTAGGCAATAAATATTTAAAGATTTAAAATTTCTGAATTTAATTTAATTTATAATACTACATTTTCAAGAGAAATGAATCTTTTGCACAAGAAATTTAAATAAAATCATACCAAGATACACAAAAATGAAATACTTTCACTTTGATTGAATCAAAGTGATTCAATCATAGTTTGTTATATTAATGTTTGGAAGCACTTGAATTTTTCTTAAATTTAAAATTTCATGGGCAAGGCCACTGTCAGATGATTGTTAGAGAGGCTTGTTAGAAGGGGTTTCCTGAGAGGAGGGAAGAGAAAAATGCATAATAAATATAATTTATCATTTAATCTATAAAAAACAAAGACATTAGTAGTTTTTTTTCCTCAGAATTGGACAATTCACTATAGTATTTATATAGCTATATATAAAATAAAAATATATTTTATTACATAATGAGTTTATCAAGTTCATAAACTATGTTTCTTTTTATGTCTAATGACTACACATAATTCCATTCAAGGAGTGATCCATTGCATTAGATGTGTGAATGATTTTCAAAATATGTAAATATGTGAAAGCATAAGTAGATGTGCAAGTAATGAGAACAAAGGTAGCTAACTTTTTGAACAAAACAACAAATTTTCCCACACATGTAAAAAATGAGCTTCTATTTATGTTGACTTATGTGACATGATTTCAGACACTTGCTGAGACACTTAAAATTAGCAAGCATATAGAGTTCCAGTGCACTGAGAGTCCGTTACAGTGATATCTGATTGAAAGACAAGGTTTCATGAGGCAGGGAAATGATACCTTTCTTGATACCTTTCTCTCTCCTTTTTTGTTGACTCATCATAAGTCTTATACCACTGTAACAAAAACCAGGTTAACAAAAATGAAGGGCCAAACACCCTGTTTGCTTAGCTTCTCTCTAAGAACTTGTATGATTGTTATGCAGAAATGAAATAGAACGAAAAGCATATGAGCTGAAAGCAACCAAGGGATGCTGGGGTGGGGGTTTGTGGAAGATGGGGAGGGATCCAGTAAGGCTTGTCTTTTCAGTTTCTTATTTTCTGTGTAGCATTCCATCTTTCTGGTTCTGTAGTACAACACAAAGAACCTTGAAGGGAAAATATGGGATGGAGGGTATATTTTTGGGTTTGCAACCTATTTTGAGAGAGGAATTCTGATTTCTAGTGCATGTCTTGGGGAACAATGCCAAGACATTCTATGCCTTGCTTAAGGGAGAAATAGGATCCAGAGCTAAAAGCATGGTCAAGACCAGAGAGATGGCTTCTGAGACTTTGCCAGTGTGCTTTGGGTCTATGTACTCTGTTCTTTGAGATATTGTCCAGAGACCCAGCATTATGTTTTAAGAGAACATATTAAATTTTAGAAAAATTACCCTAAAAGTAAGATAATCAAGTTGTTCAGTTGCATTTTTATTGTATATTGACAGTTTTAGTTATCAAAATGAGCTGCATTAGGGAATTTCTGAGTCTTAAAAGTGAAACTTAAATTGGAGTAATTATAAAACATCTTGGGCATCAGTATCAAATTCCCAAGTAAATACTCATGTTTTCAAATTGATGACTTATGAAAGTTTTGCAAACTTATTGGAGGTAATTGAATCCCATTTGCATGTATAGCAAAGTGGTGTGTCCTTGGCTTCCTGTTGACAAACAACTGACACCACTCAAAGAAAATAGTAAGTAAACAGAAAATGCGAAATGGTTTCCTTAGGCGACACAATGCATGGTTTATAAGATGAAACATTTAGTTTTCAGAATAATACTTAACATGAAAACAGCTATCAATTTTAAATTTAACAATAATTCAAGTGCTTCAGAACATTAATATAACTATGATTGAATCACTTTGATTCAATCAAAGTGAAAGTATTTCATTCATACATTTATATTTGTGTCTACAAAAAGCATAAAAATATCCTCCCCATGGAGAGCTTTTATCAGCCCTTACAACAGTGCTGAAAATCACAGTAACAAAGGAGTTTAGGTTTAACTTCTTTATTAAATCTGCTTCTAAGTAGATGGAATATGCCCACTTCTGTTTCAGAATGTGTTTGTGTGAATGAGTCACAGTGTATTAGAAGGCATGTTGTTCTCCAAAATATGTGACTTCAGATAATGAAAGATAAAGGAATAGTTCTGTTTTTCTACTTAGCACTACTTCGAAAACAACAAACAGACAAAATACCTGAAATTGGTAAAAGAAACCTAAGAATAGGCAAGGCTACTAAACTATTATTTTTACCCATTGGTAGACAGCTTGGATTGTCCCTAGGAAGTCCCCCATTAATATAGCCCCTATTCCTGATACGTATTAGGCATGAAGACAATTCAAAGATAATATAATATAGATGATACAGTATACATAACTACGCATCATTTTCCAGCCTCTGGATTCAATGTGACCTCTTCTATGGAGGCTTCCTTGTCTGGTGCCCTGGCCCTTACTACTTATATTACAAAGGCAGCATGGGATACATTTTATTCAGTTCTCCATCCTTTGTAGGTGTTCTGTCAATTTTGAATGTGAATACTTCCCACTGTGAAAAGAAAAGTAAAGGGACAGTGCTTTCTTCACCACTGCTTTGTACCAAGATCTTGATACTGCCCTTCACTTGATAGATGATAAAAGTGTGTGGTTATTAAATGGGTATGATAAACAGAAATCATGAAATGCTACACCAGGCCATGCATAAGTGTTATCACAATTGAAACCGAAGCTTGCTGTACTTCAGACATCGTCCTATTATCCCTGTTACCTCTCATCCCGCTTGTGTCTACCTCTGTCTTAACACTAATGTTGAATTTCCTATGCTTTAAAACATATATCCTATGTATTCTTTTAGTTTTGAAAGAGTCCCAGCATGCAAACTGAATCTCTGTTTCCATGTCTCATTTTCTTTTATGAGATAAATATGTTGTTCCTCTTGATTATCCATCATCACTAGATCATGTATTCCATCTTTTTCTCACCCAACAGTTCCTAGTCCAATTCAAGCTTGATGCTATTTCCTCTCTGTGTCCTTTCCTATGCTTTGTGACAATCCATAGTAAAATCCTTATAACCTTTTCACTGATTTTCCTGATAAAAGTGTGTGGGGCGAGTATGTATCTGTCTCAGCAGGTTTCTTCCTACACATAATTTCAATGCACTTTAAGGATCCTGTAGCTTTAGCTATTTTTCTGTTTTCAAATTAATTGCTCTCAATTTATTACTGAGCAGTATTTTAAGTCTCACATCTAAGGAATCAAAGGCTATCAAAAATCTAGACTCAACCAACTACCACCCTTTTACCATAAATTGAAAATGTTCCCTTTATTCTTGCGATGCCTGAAATGATACTTCTCCATCCTTTCACTGTTCACCTTACATTTCTGTTAAAACTCATCTCTCCTGCTATGCTATGTGTCCATGTCAGAGGAGTAAACTCAAGTGTAGGGCTGCATGTTAGTCATATTTGTCACTTTATAACTTGCTATCACTTATGCTGCTTTTTTCAGGTATTTATTCTCCTTTACTTCCATCACCGCTGTGTGCAGCCCTTCAGTAATGGCCATTTGAAGAACTTTTCTTTGCTTGTGTTCTGGTCAAGATGTGATCGTGCAAATAAAAGTGTGCTACACATTGCATACATTTTGTGCTTTGTTTTTTATTTGGTATGATAGTATTAGAGAAGCATCCACATTTCAGCAAGTGCATGCATTCTTCTAAACTTTGCATCTTATTCCACAGTGCTACTCTTTGCCCTATAGAGTGCAACCTTAACAATACAATTTTGATTCTATCAACCAGTTGTGAACTGTACTTTGGCATGGTTTTCTTTTATGTCTCACTCAACTTTTGTTTCCCATCTGTCCCAAGTGTTTTCATTTTTGTAATACCCACTGTACTATTAGCTGCAGAAATAGTGAGGCCAGATCTCTTGGCTCCACAGACAGTCTTGTTTCTTCCCACATGGACACTTCAGGAGAGAAGTATAGGAGTCATTTCCAGATCCTTGTCTCGGTCCAAGAAGCCAGTATTTGTAATCCCAAAGTTATGTTATTGGAGTTCCCATCAAGTTAATTCCAATCTGCCACTCCCAGTGCAACCCACAGTGAAAGTAAAGACATTAAAACATATTTATAATTATTGGAGAGCCAAGGAGCCCTAAGTCCAGCTATGAAGATGGCTTTCTGGAACCAAAAGGCTGACCCAGGACCTTACCTGATTTTATTCAGTGGAAGAGGAGTGGCTTGAGGAGGAATGAGTAAGAACTGTGGGAAGTAGGTGACTACTGTGAACTGAGGTAGGTAGGTGGCCTACATTTATCTCTGCCATATGCAGAGAGGATATGCAGAGAAAATAATCTGTTTTATGCTACTGAAATAGTAATAAATGTTTTTTGGGAGGTCTTGTGTTTCATCTTTGATATAGTTTTTCAAGCCCCAGAAAGTCATAGCCTCTGTCTTGAGGATCAATCCCAGCTGGTGGCACAGAGCACTGCTCTTTGTCCTGTCTTGATCCAGCTCACATTAAAGAGTATCAGGCATAGGTTACCAGAGAAACATGCATGCCATCTTCAAAGACTATCACCAGAACCTCAGCTAGACCAATATACATTGCTTAAGGCCAGCTGAAGGATAAGGAGAAGTCCTAGCCAGCTCTGTATATAACAATACAAGGAAATAGGGTCTGGCTCAGTCAGAATGGAGACAGTTACTCTTCTTTCAAGGAGAGCTACTCAGGTGGTCCTCCACAGAGAAGCACTAATGGCATAGAGGAGCAAATGACCAAGGTCCTGAAATTGATGAAAGTGAAGGCCAGGACAAGAATACATCTTTCATCTCCTTCTACTTGGGTGCCTTGGATATAGTGCTATATGGTTTTCCATATCTGTCTCCAGCTCAATGATATACACACAATAAGTACTCTATATCTACTGTGTGTATATAATATTAAAAATATCCCCAAAATAACAACAATGAATTATATGATTTTATATTTATATAAAAGGGTTATTGCTTTGTTTGTTCAACATCCAAGTTTTGAGGTTTATTGGTAAAAAAACAGTTGCCATTCCTATTCTGATGAATGGATAAGTAGACATTACATATTTTTTTTTAATTTCATCAAGTTGGAATCTATTTCTTTTCCGTCATAAGGTCAGAGGTACATTCTTTTTCAGAAAGTTCTAACTGAGAACACATCTGTCAAAATGTGAAGGAAGCTAAGTTTCAAACTGCAATTTATGAATGTTCAATTCATATCATTTTAATAAGGTAAAAGACTAATGACCTTTCTACTCAAGAGACAGTGAATGGATTCAAACTTCTAGGATAGGTTCTCTACTTCGGGACACTAGAATAATAATCTTTCATTTTCTCCAACTCGGTTTCTGCCTGCCTGGCTGAGCAGGTTTTATCAATGAACCTGTCTGTCAGTACTCAGACTGGGTGCCCTGCCTCTGCTGCTTCATAAATCTAATTATCATCAATCCTTGCAAGGTTGGTAAAAGAAAAAGAAAAGTGAAAAGAACATGATTCTTAAAGAGCTTCTAAAATAAGCTTTATCTGTAATTTTTAGTACTGTCAAGTAACTTGCATCACATGTTCACAATTTACTGAATCCAGGCCTTGAAATCCAGAATTTAACTTTGCTCTGTTGTGAAGATATCAGATTACTAGTCCTGTAATACTGTTTTACCTACTAACAGTGCTGACAAATAAGAAAAACGTGCCCCCAACTCAGTGTGTTTGACACTGGAAATGAAAAGAGACCGTCATGCTTTTAAGACATGGTGTCAGCATCTTATATTCCAGTGAAATATATTCATTTGCTTTAGTTTGAGGCATTTTGAATTTGACGTTCACTTCTTCACAAAGTTCATCCCATTTTAGAAGTTTATCTTGCTTATAAAATCTCCATTTAATTTGCTACATTGCTAGGAAATTGTTTTTAAAAGATGAACTTGATTTTGATGATTCCTCCAATATATACTCAAAAAATGCATAGCTGGAACACATGGTAATTTTAGGCACTATGTCCACAAGATACCAGTACCTGTATTTTTATTGTGACATTAGACAAATTACGGAGTCAGCCTACCTGTCCACTTATAAGTGAGTAAAAGAAAACACGATATCTATGCAAAGTGGAATAAATGGATCCTTAAGAAGAAATACACTTTGTCATAAAATGATAGATAAACCACACTAACTGAAATAAGCCAACAACAGAAAAAGAAACAATACACAATCTCAATGATATGTGGAGCCTGAAACAATGGAACTCACAAAAGCAGAATGCAGGTGTTAGTTGTGAGAGGTAAAGGACAGGAAGAATGGGAAAATTTAATCAAAGGATGTGAAAGTTTATTCAGAAAGACGAAATGCATTTGGAGTTCTGTTGCACAACGTGGTGACTATAGTGGATACTAATGTGGATTATGTTCTCACATAATGAATTTCAAATGTTTCCACTACAAAAAAATGAAAAGTACAGAGAGAGGCTCCTAAACTGAAGATTTGGTAACATCTTGATAAAAAAATTTGCAATTTTAAAATATATTGGAAAGCAGTTTCATGCATTTTGTCTACTGAAGGTTATGGCTTAACCAAACCAATTTTAAACATAGAATACTCAGTCAAAAAATTTACATTGGTTCTCAATTAATAGAATCATTTAACACAAAATCAATTGGATAATAAAGTGCAGAATATGTTATGTCATTTATTGAATCTGCCATGCAAATTGTTTTATTCATTGTCTGTCCTCATATTCTTGATCAAGTGGTTGTCTGAGGGCTGTGGTTGGCTTAGTTCCACCTCCCAGCACTGAAAAAGAGCACAGCACTGCATGAAGTTATCTTGGGGACAGAAAAAATCCAAAGCAAAATTTCTACTGAATTCGTCTAGCTTGCAGCTTTCTTATTGTCATAAAGTCAAAAGTCTTATGTTGAGCCAGAAATAAATGTGGAAATATATATATATATATACATATATATACATACATATGTATATATACATATATATATACATATGTATGTATATATATGTATATATATAATATATAAAATGATAGAAATGTTGATTACCTTGATTTATTCATTCATATTGTGTGTGTGTGTGTGTGCACTGTGTATGCGTATGTCTATGCGTGTAACTTAAATAGCATAACATCATTTTAAGTGCAAAAATAAATATGATAATTTGTTAACTGACAATAAAAGGAGACAAAGATGTTTAGATACACTTTTTGTTGGTCAGCTTTTCCATTTCTGCACATAACATCTGAGTCCCACAACCTAAAGGAGGCGTGCCTTGATCAGGCTTACGTTCTCAGAGAGCTCAGACTGGGTTCTGCTGGTTGCAGACAAAAGCATCATGGCAGAGCAATGCAGTGAGGTGAAGATACTCAGTTCATAGCAGCCAAGAGGTAGTGCATAGAATGCCAGAGAAATGACCAGGTCCCAGATACGAATGCCAGCGTCACTCCTGCATGACATGTGCAAATGTTCAAAGGTGTACTTTCCTCATCCCCTAGTCTACTGCCATGCCAGACACATGGCAGTTCAGCTGACCTATCACATTTCTTCTCTGTGAAATTGTTTTCTCATAAAAGTCACCCTGTTCCAATATTTGTATAGCATGGATTGAGTTTGCTTGGTTGTATTCACAAGCAGTAATATTCGCTGACTAGCGTCTCCATTGTACATGTGTTTCAGGGGTTGATTTTTCAATAACATTAAAAATAAGTACATCAGAATTATTTTATGGCACTGTTCTGCATGGTTTCTAGAATGTTATTATCATTGTTTGGATTCAGGACATAGGATTCAAGACCTCACAGACACCGAGGAAGTGGTGTAAAAGTGAGCTATACACTGAGACCCATATTATTTTTGAGATGAGCTAAGAAAATTTAAACATTATGTCAAAGAGGTCTCTTCTCATTATTTCTGTTGTCTTCTAAACTCAAAATATTTCTAGGGAAAGAGAAATTTTACAAATGTGTCACATTAATAAGTTATATCTTTATTTGTTTTGTATCTGGCTACACATAAATAATAAAATCTCTAGAGGGAAAGCTTGCTTATTAGTATGACTTATAAAAACTCTCATATAATACACACCTTTGCACAGTTCTGGTCTTCCTTTAGGCAAAATAATTTCTATTTCTGAAGGAAATAAAATAAAACTAAGAAGGTAAATATAAAGATGGATAGGAATACAGTCTCTCTGCTTCACCCCTTAGAGATGATTTTCACACAATGTGTGTGTGCCGGGTTCAGTTTCAGTCCCAGCTCTGTGACTTCATTAGTGTGGACCATCAAAGGTCCATTTTTTAGCTGTAATGTGGGGATAATAATAGATGCAGTTTCATAGTTTTGGAGTAGATTAGAAGAGTAAGTGAACACTGAAGCCCTTACAAAAGAGCCTGACATTTATCAAGTGTTCAACAAATGTTATTGCTAATAATGGTAGTAATAATAGGTCTTTGTAAAACTTTCTTATCTAGGCTTTAAGGGTTCCTGAAGTCTCTGGGGTAGCGTGAGACACATTTTATAGAGACATTGATCCAATGCGAGGCCAGTGGCATGGTTCATCAGGAGTGAATAGGGTTACTAAAGTTGATAGACACATAAGTCTTGCCTAAAGAGTGTCAGATAATCCTGATGTGGGACTACTATAGTCAGGGTTTGCACAGTAAGCAATTTAATTCAAGGCATATAAGTTATATGGTTGTTTCACATAGTCACCTGAAGAGTTTAGTACAAAGGGAACAAGAAATCTGTCCACACACTAAAGGCCCACACAGTCCAGATGATGGCCTGGTTCACAGGCGCAAGTTCAGCTATAGCCCATCCATCACAGTGCTCCCCAGGAGTCCTGGTGTAGGCCAAGGGCCCCAACAATGTCTTACTCAAGTCTGTTTCATGGGTCTTCACTGGGCTCAAAGGGTGAAGGATCTGTGCAGGCCGGCAGAGTGGTCTGCATGGGAACCCGGAAGTGAAGTCATAGTAAGAACCAGAGCTTCCCTGAAAAGTGCCACAGCCATCCTCAGTGACACGAGGTTCCAAGATCCTCCTGTGATGAGAGCAGCCTGGGCCACATCAGGAAAGCTAGAGTGACAAGCCTCTCCAGGAGAACCAACAGCAGCACCTTGCTCTCCAGTTCTCCTGTTTATGTTTTACAGGTATTTAGATTCATGCTGCCTTCAGTCATTTTCTTTAATATGAGTGGGTCATTAGATATTGGAACTCATTACTTAAGCAAAATTTAAAAAATGGCTCTAGCTTTATTCAAACATAGGCTGATTATTCATATTTTTATTAATCTAAATTGAAAACCGTGTATTTTATTGGAAATATTAATTTTAAGTAGTGAATATACAAAGAAGATTATTTCATTTTAATACTGCTGCTCAGTTGATATTTCTTATTCACCAGCAGTGACCAAATAATGTAAATTTGAACATCTCAAATCATTAAATAAGAAAAATTATGAAAAGAGCTTTGTGAATATATGGTCCCTGATTCCATGTAGCTTAGTTGAAGAAATGTACCAGTTTCATAAAATCAAATAGTCATAAAAACAAATAAAATGTACCAATGTTTAGGGAACATTTTATATGGTTCTGCCATCTGGTAGAATAGTGGGATTTAGTCTTCTTATCATTTCAGTAACTCCTTTGAGCTTTTTCTCACTGTCAGCCATGACCCAGCTACTGGACATTCTCTGGTGAAGAGGAAGACAGCTCTTACTCTCATGGAAATTCCAAACTAGTGAGTTCACAGGAAAGGAAGAAATGAGCCAGGCACAAATTTAGGATGTAGAAGAAGCAAAATGCGCACTGGCAGTAAACCTGTTATTATCTGGTGTCACTCACTCTGCCTTCTCAATTCATTTGTTTGTAGTTTCCTGATTGGCTGTCTCTTTTTTTTGTTGATTTATCTCTCAATAACTGAGCATCCTTCCCATAGTAGAGTATTTCCAGGGACTCTGTGAGTGTAATGGTAGGCAAAGGCTGTGCCCCCTGCCTTTTATTTTTTTTCTGAGTCAATTCTGCAGAAATGTGTTTGACCAATATCCTTACCAATCCACCATGCTCATCCTAAATTCTTTGTCATGTAAGCATCTCAGGGAAGGGTGGCAGAGAAAGGCTTTTGTTTGGAGCTTGCAGTGAGGACAACTGATATTGACAGCGGTAACTGTGGTGTCTCCACATGCCGCACTTTTGACTCCAGCTCTCACTTCCTCCTTAATATTTTCTGAGTCTGATCTTTTCTCTTTCTCATGTCTACATTATCTAGTTTTCCTTCCTCTCACTTTCAGCTTAGGTCCTAGGCTGACTCACTTTGGATCGTTTTACCCCAGACATTGACTTTGCCTGGTGAATAGTGGATTGGATGGCAATGCAATTAAGTGGCCATGTATTTACTCAAAGTTCTACAGAAATCTATTGTTAAGTTTATACATTGTAAAAATATTAAATGACATTAATTAGGATGTTTGCATTGCATTCGGATTCACTATGTGAAAGCAAAGATGATTAAGACCTCTTAGTGAAGTTTAGCTTATGAATAACTATAAATTGACTCACCCAAGATAAATATCTACAAATATCTGGACTCTAATACCATTTCCAAAATATTAGAGTTCATCAATACACCTGAGGTGTTTTATTTTCCTTTTATATCTAGAAATTGCCCAACAGTTATTCTAATTTGGTAATGCACTTTTTCAGCATTCCCTGTGAATATAATTCTCATTCCAAAATAACTGCTTTTTTTCACTTCTAACAAATGGCCAGATAATAGATACAGATAGTCTAAGGGAATGATGAAGCAACTGTTGATCTTCAAAGCTCTAATTTAACAGAAATCTTTTTTACCATTACAATTGTTTTTGACAGTCTTGGAGCTTTTCCTTAAATGGCTGAAGTTTCTAAGAGCCTTATATTTGCTAACAAAGACATTGGCTAAGTGGATACATGTCTAGATAAGTAGATACTCTGTGTGATATGTATCTATAATGGGAAGTTTAGAAAAATCTGTTGACTCAGTATGTTTATTAGAGGCATACGTTAGCAATTCTTAAAAGGAAAATTACTCAACTCTTTATAATTTGCTCTCTATTAAGTCATGAGATTTAACCCATGCTCTATATAATCACTGTATTATTGCCATTATTGTAATAAAAATACAATTGTAACAGTAATCTTTTTTAATTTAAGCAGAACAAAAAATTTAAAAGCATTAAAAATGACACAGAGTTTAAAAACATGCTGGAAAGGCTGTGGGGAAAAGGAACCCTTCTGCATTGTTGGTGGGAGTGCAGAATGGCGCAAACACTGTGCAATCAGTGTGGAGACACCCAGGAAATGAGGATCGGAGGTCCCGCTCCATCCAGCTATTCCCTGCCTGGATATTTTACCATAAAAATTAAAAACAGCACAGCGCAGTGCTATGTGTGCCCTCATGTTTACAGCAGCACAATTTGTGATAGTTAGATCTTGGTAAAACACAAATGTTCAACAGAAGAATGGATAAAAGTGATGTGATATGTTTATACAATGAAGTACTATTTAGCTATAAAAAAAGATAAACTTGGACCTTTCATAGGTAAATGGGTACACCCAGAGATCATACTTATAAGTGAAATCAATCTGGTGTAAACAATGTGTAGTCTTTCTAGGGTAAGAAACTGAAAGAGTAAATAAAATCTGAAAAGTGCAATAGATGTGGTGAAAGGGAAAGAAACTACCTGAATGGAAAGAACTCTGGTGAAGGAAAGGAGAAAAGAAAGAAAACTGGAACATATATATATATATATATATATATATATATATATATATATATATATTTCTATCACAATAATCTTACTATAGTCCAAAAGAAAGAAAAGAGGAACATGTGTATATTTCTATCACAATAATCTTAATGTAGTCCAAAGAGCAGAACATTTAAAAAGAATGTGGGAGCAGGGAAAAGGGTGTGTCGACCCTCAAAAATATTTTGGCACTCATTGCACCAATGACAGTGCTGATTCCAGAGTGATTTTTTTGTAACATTCATGCTTCATAGTGACCTAATTTGGTATCCGTGGAGAAAAAAGTTGTGTGAGGGTAAAGTCCAATGTTAAATTTTGGAAGAAAGCTAAAATCACTATGCAACATACAAAGGAAAATAGAGACTGCTCTGCTAGATATCTTCAGAGACAAGTGACATCTTCAAATTAACTTTGGATACTTAAAGTTGTGGCTCGTTGTAGATGAATTTTATATGAATGTCAGCTGTCTGTTGAATTATGGCGGAATTTTGTTTAAAACAAGACAGATGAGTTTGACAAATGACCTCCAAAGCTTTAGAAGGTCAATGACAGAGGCACACTGTATAACCCTCCAAGCTTCCCAGTCATGGACAAGAGTTGACTTTATTAATTACATTTTATCTGAAGTATTTTACATATGTATGGGAATTTCTCCATCTTTAGAGAAGAAATAGTTTATTAAGAAGTACTGAACATCTGAACTTTAAAATGGAATTGTAACCTAGAAAAGGTAGCACACAGCTCAGGAAATCTGTGCATTTGACACTGACATATTCGTAAAAAAATTTCCACTATAAGGGAGCCAGGGAGATGGCTCAGTAGAATAAATGCTTCCCTGGCAAGTGCAAGGTCTGAGTTCAATCCCCGGTTCCACCAAAAAAAAAATTCCACTATAGAAATTGCAGTTTCCTCTTTGGATATTTTGTATATACTTCAAATAAAATAGCTGTATCCATTCTTCTTCGCTAGACTTCCTGGTCTTCCCTTAACTGTGTATCAAAGTAACTTTTCATCTAATTTCTTATGAGTTTTCATTTCATACCCCTTGAATTTTGTTTGTGATTACAGTCCACTCTTCCAAATTTGAACTCATGTTCTTCCACTGCCTGCATGTCTTTTTCCTCTGGGATGTCTACACACAGTTCTGTAAGTATAGCACCAAAAACAGTGAGGCCCCATTCATTCATTCATGCTCATAAAGTCCACAGTCTCTGTGTGGAGTCAGTACACATATAGAACATGTCTCAATTCCTGTTTTCATTTCTTTGACTCTCTGTCCTTTTCCAATCTCTCTCTCTTGCTCCTCTAGCCATTTGTGAAGACCAGTGTCCCTACTTCCCATTATCTGTAATTTTTACACTTTTTATTTTTAAAGAGAGCTCAAAATAGTATTAAAACACAAAATATTACAAATGATGCAGGATTTCAATAAACAAGAAATAAGAATTTGACTGTACTTGCTGTATTGCTTCTTATCTTTAAATCAGTTGTTCAAACTACCAGATATATGCATGCAAAATTGGAATAAGAAAGAAAAAAGCTATAAGAAATTAAGAAGTGAGAAAAAGCAAAACATTAAAAACACAAACAAAAAATTAACTGCTCCTTTTCACAGGCCAACAGAAATCCATAGTAAAATTATCCAAGCGGTCCTGCTTGTATACACAGATACATCTCTTTCTCCCACTCTGTCTCCTGTCCTTCTTCTCATTTCAATAATGCTCTTTCCACAGTATCAATTGCACACTTCAGATCTTATTTAGTCCCAGGTTCGCACTCTAAGGAGGCAATGTAATATTTGGATAGGCTGGTCTGGTATATTTCACTTAAGAGCAACATAAATAAATAAATAAATAAATAAATAAATAAATAAATAAATAAAATAAAGAATACAGTCTCTAGTTGCATCCCTTTACCAATAAGAGACTCAAATTTATCCTTTTTATAGCTGAATAATACTCCAAAGAAAGGAAAAGAAAAGAAACAATAAAGAAGCTATGAGGAAAAAGGAACTCTTCTCTGCTCTTGGTGGGAGTGCAGGCTGGAACAACCACTATAGCTATTCTTTCTGGGGTGAGAGGGAATGCCAGTGTTGCTTTACTTTGCATTTGTTGAGTGACCAGTGATGCTTAACACTTGTTTCACGCACTCATTTGCCATCTGTATTTGTTCATCTGAGAAGGGTGTATTCATCTCAGATGCCCACTTTTGGCTTGGGTCTTTGAAGCTTAGAGGCCTGATTTTTAATTATTTACATGTTCTCCATAAAAGGCCTTTGTCAGAGGGGCGGTTGGCTGTAAGGTTCTCCCTAGTTCATGGATTTTTCTTTTTACTGTGTTGGTGATTTTTTTTGAAGTGCAGAAACTTTTCAGACTTTGTTTATAAACTGTGTTTCCCTTATAAATAATATAATATTTAAGCTTGTGTGATTGATTTATTTCACTAATAATATGGTCTGAAAACATCCATTCTCCTTCAGAGAACTCCTGCTTATCTTTAGAGCTGAGTAATATTCCCTGATATATTAGTGTCATTTACTTTACCCACTCATTTTATGTTCATATATATTTCTTATTGATTTAGCTATATAAGCATGGGTAGGAATGTATCAGTGTAGTGTGATTACTATATCTTTTGGGAGGATGCTTAGGAAGGAAAACACTAGGCCAAATGGCATTTCTAGCTTTGGTTTTTTAAGGTTTTTAAATCTCCAAATTAATTACTTGTCTTTCCTTTCTTTCTTTCTTTCTTTCTTTCTTTCTTTCTTTCTTTCTTTCTTTCTTTCTTTCTTTCTTTCTCTCTCTCTCTCTCTCTCTTTCTTTCTCTCTTCTTTCCTTCTTTCCTTCCTTCCTTCCTTCCTTCCTTCCTTCCTTCCTTCCTTCCTTCTTTCTTTTCCTCTCTCTCTCTTTCTTTCATTTTTAGTTCAGGGTCTATGGTCTACAGGGTCTCATTATACAGATCAGACTCACAGTCTCCTGTCTTCAGCCTCCCAAGTGCCAGGATTATAGGAGCACGCCACCATGCCCAGTCTCAGTCTCCATCTCAGTATGCCCCTGAAATGGGTCTGACATGGCATGTGGTGTTGGGGATCAAACTGCAGTCCCTGTGCTTTGCCTAAGCAGGTACTTCAGTCCACTGAGCTATCTCACCAGCCCTCCATACCAATTTCAAAAGTGGTTGTACCAGTTTACATTTCAACTAACAGCACAGAAAGGTTTCTTTTCCCTCTGCAGCCTTTCTTAAATTATTTCCTACTTCACAATAAGCATGTTGTTAGTACCCATTGAACCCAACAGTAAACAATACTGTTTTTTTTTTCCCAGCAAAAAAAAGGAAAAGAAGAAAAAAAAAAAAAAAAAAAAAAAAAAAAAAAGAAGCTAGGTGTCACAATGACAGGTGATTTTATTTATTTATTTTTATTTATTTATTTATTTATTGACAGAACCAGGGACTCAACTCAGGCCCCTGTGCTTGCCAAAAAAGCGTATACTCTACTGAGCTATCTCCCTGGCCCCTGATGGGTGATTTTAATCCCAGTATTTGCAAGGTGGAGACCAAAGTTTCATTAGTCCACAACCAGCCTGGGTGGGTACACCATCAGTGCAAGGATGGCCTGCACTACAGAAGGAGACTTTTCTTCAGAAAAGCTAAAGAAAAAAGTCTTTGTCAGAACTTTCAGATTTCAACATCCTCCATAGGAATTCATTAAACTTACTTCCTTTCCTTTGAGTTTCAGATATTTTCAATAAACATGTAAATTTATTACAACTAAAGGAAGCATTCAGTGCTTTCTTGCTTTGGAGGTGAGAAGCACTATCTATTTAACAAATATTAATTGAGGACACTCTTTTTTTCTATAATATAACATTGTGGAAACTCATGGTGGGTATATTTTACTTAGGTAAATATTCATTTAAGATAATTTATTTTATGCTGACTCATGCCTATATCCTCAGCATTTGGGTGGCTGAGGCAGGAGAATCACCATGACTTCAAGGCCAGCCTGCACTATACAGTAGGACCCTTTCTCAACACTCCCCAAAAACTTATGAAATAATTTATGTTAAAATAAATATCTAACATTGCCTTGTGTGAGATGATTTATAATCCTATTAACACAAACAAGATTTTCCTAGCTTTGTGGCTGTATTTGTGCTTAAGGAATGTATTTTATTTTTGATTTACTGGAACTTGCTTACCCACAGATAAAAAGTACGGAAATAAAATACTGGAGATAGCATTCTTTTCTTAATGAAATTTTAGCATAAATTTCTAGATTTTGGGACTGCTGACTTCTGGAAAATAAAGAAAAATAATATATGCCATCCTAAAATCTTAGTCTGTGGAAAAAATATTTAAGTTCCACATAATACTTTACTGTTAATGTAGATATATATTACATATTTATATATGTATATATACTGAAATATATACTGACACACATATCTCTCTCTCTCTCTCTCTCTATATATATATATATATATATATATACAATACATATTATAGATATATACATCAGTAGTGTATAGGCAACAGCAATACATTATCTGTACTATTTTTTAGGTGATGAATTTGAGTGTCACAAATTGCATTGCTGGCCCAGAGCTATAGAGTAATAAAGTGGTCACAGCCATATTTAAGTAGAAATCTTGTGACAGTGAGTCACAGGCATTGCTTTGTTTTATATTTGAACTTAGATTAAAGACAAAAAAAAGCCCTAAGGAGATTCAAATTGTCTTCTGATTCTCTAATTTAGAAACTATTACTGCAACTATGCCAACTTTGTTCTTGATAAACAATATCTTCAAGGTTTGAATAAATTTACATTTTAAACTTTATTCATCTTTTCCACTGGGTCTTTGTTTCAGAACAGCTCAGTTCTACTCTAAAAACTGCCAAACTGCAATGGAAAAGCCTAAAGTTAATTGTGAAGGAATCACCATTCATTATTTATAAATGCATATTATCTTCCTTATCTAGGAAAGGTAGGTACTGCTGAGAGCTCACCAGACTTTCTGATTGATAGAGAAACTATTTTATTTTAAACTGATTTAAGTTCATACAGTTTCTTACATCAAGGATGCCATTGATCCATGGCAAAGACTGATAGTTCTGCTAACCATGCGAAAAAATGCAAGATTTGGAAATTTATGAATGATAGAAAGACAACTTAAACTGACTGTGGAGAAGCAAAGTTTCTATAAGTACCATAAAATGTGTGCTAAAAATAAACCACAGCCAGTATGCTCAACAAGCCTACATTTAGTGAGTGGCAGACACTTTTTGTCACAACTTCAACTGACCATAAACAGAGTGAACAGGCTCTGCAATAGTGAGGTGCTCTTGAATAGATGTCCCAATTAGAGTGGCATTAAAATGTATTCAGTGTTATGTGTGTGTTGTGTGTGTGTCATATACCCTGGGTGTAGTAAGGTACTGGAATAGGCCATCCTCAATTTCACTTTCATTCCATCTTTTTAACACTAATTCTAGGTTGTACTTTTCCTCCTCATCAAATAGACAAGGCTCTGGATGGCAAGCACCTGGAGGATGTGGAAGGAGAGCAGAAAAGGGGAAGGGACAGTACCTAGAAGAAAGTGGAGGCTGAAGAGAGAAATGGCGCCCTGGAGGAGGAAGGCGGGAAGGGGAGACAGAAAGTTGGGAAAGGGGGCACACGCTGGAGACATATACAGCGAGGAGTCCTGCTTTTCCATGGCATGCTGGGAACTGCTTCTGCTAAACAGAATGCAGATGAGTGGGAGCGGCACACAGACGCTGAGATTCCCAAGATGTCTGTGCCACCCAGTTCTCCCCATGTTGCCATGGCAACTACCATTGGTCTGAATGTCTTATGAGTTTGTTCTGTCACAGGATCCACATGGTACACAATGGAAAAGCAGTGCCCCAGTCTTGTGTATGCGTAACGCTGTAAGCTTCTGATTATAGCTTGGAGAATTTATTAGCTTTTCCCTCACCTAATTTGTTTGTTTGCTTATTGGTTTGTTGCATGGTCTCGCTACACAGCTGGAACTCACAGTGATCCTCCTTTCGCAGCCTGCCCAGCCTTGGATTGCAGGCATGTGTCCCCATGTCTGGACTCAACGGCCGGCTCAGGGTGCACTACCTGGGATTGAACCGTAGCTTGTTGATAGTTCTTTCAGATTTCAACCGTAGTTCTTAGGCTCCTGACTTTTTTTTTCCCTGTTCTTCTACAGCTTAAATTATTTCTTCTGATTATAATTATTTATGATTAAATTATTTCTTCTGATTATAATTTTAACATGTTTTTCAAAACAGTTTTGTCTCTTTATTTTGACACTGCCCACAGAATAAGTTAGCTGCCTCGCACATTCTCTGCATTTTACTTGGCTCACTCCATCCCGTTACTGGGTATTAAATGTTCTTCTGATATCACTCTTTTTGCCCTCCAAAATTCTGTTTCTAATTTCTTAAGGATTTGGAGATATTTCCTGATCTCTGCCTGAGGGCATCCAATTTTAATGAGGATGTATACCAGATCTTTCTCGAGGCAATGAAGGTGAAGAAAGCTCATCATTAAGAAATTAAACATTACATTTTTCTGATTCCCTTGGAATAAGGAAAATTATATTCACTTGCAAGACGGTCAATGAGACCTAAGAAGGAAATGAAAGAACCTAAGCAACTGCCCCTAGATTTCTAAGCACATCATTTTATTCACTGTTCCTCATAAATCTTTTTAAAAATAGTGTATCTGTATGCAGTGTTGTGGGTTAGGGATTCACAGGGTGCCATATGTTGTCAAAGAGTTGTAGATGTGCTTGCTCCCTTTCAGATAACAGCCAACAGGAATTGCTCAGTAATTTTCCTCCAGTTATTATCTTTCTGCTTGTGGTTTTTATTATTTTTTGTTTTTTGCTGGGTAAGAATACCTCATTTTTTCTCTTCTCAGAGAAATGTCATAGTAGAAAAATTTTTTTTCTACTATGTTGCAAGAACTACAAGACAAAATGTGGACAGTCTGGACATCATGCATATAGCACTGCATAAGAGGATTTTAATAACAGGACAGAAAGTTGGCGTCCTGAGACTCTTAGGCACTAAGTTAGGAGCAATGGCTGTATAGTTTGTATATTGAAAACCAGAATCCAGAATTGCTCTCCTAAGAGAGCATAGTATGCAATGTAGAAGTATTTTGAAAAGAATAAATGTAAAGCCTAAAACAAAACAAAATAGTTGTTTGACGCCCTTAGAGAAAAATTAAGGCAGCCAGGGTTTTGAGGGACTAGAATAACCTAAGAAGAAAACACTGAAGAAGGAAATAAAGTACTTTGGGGCAGAGGAGATGGCTCAGTAGATTAAGCGCTTCCCTGGCAAGTGCAAGGGCCTGAGTTCAATCGTTGGTTCTGATAAAAGGAAAAATAATAAATTTACTTTGAGATGACTCCCACATCTGCCTCTCTGCCCTCCTTCCTCCTGATCCTCAGTAAATTCAATGTCAGGGGCTGAGGAGAAAGTAGGCTATTGTTTTAATCACATGGATTAAAAAAAAAAACCAAAATAAACGGAGCTCAGGATGCCAGGATTTACACAATCTGGAGGCAAACCTCCAGGGACTCACAGTGTCCTTTGAATGTTGCATGTATAAATGTAATACACTATATTAATAAACTGAAATCTAAAAACCACATGATCATCTCAATGCAGAGAAAGCTTTTGACAAAGTCCAATACTCATTCATGTTTAAAGTCCCACAGAAAATTGGAATAGATGGACTCTAACTTAAATTGATAAAAAGCCATCTATGGTAGCCCAAAAGCTAATATAATAATAAATGGGGAAAACTGAAATCCTTTACTCTTAAATGAGGTACAAGATAAGAATGTCCTCTATCACCCCTCCTCTTCAATATTTTTGGAATCATCATCAATAACCATTAGAAAAGAGGCAGAAATAAAAGAATAAGAATAGGTAAAGATGAAGTTAAATTACCACTATTTGCAGATGACATGATACTTTCCTTGGAAGACACCAAAAATTCCACCAAGAAACTACTAGAACTGATATGCAAATTCAGTAGCAAAGCAGGATACAAAATCAACACTCAAAAGTCAATAGCATTCCTCTACACAGATAATAAGCACACTGAAAGGGAAACAATAGAAACAATACCTTTTATAATATCACCGCAGAAAATGAAATACCTTGGGATTCACTTAACCTAGGAAGTCAAAGATCTTTTCACGGAAAATTATAATACCCGAAGAAAACAGATTATAGAGGATTTCAGACAATGGAAAGATATTCTGTGCTCCTGGATAAGAAGACCCAATATCGTGAAGGTAGCCATATTCCCAAAATTGCTGTACAGATTTAATGCAATCCCTATCAAACTGCCACCAACATACCTCCCAGACCGAGAGAAATCATTCCTAAAATTTATTTGGAACCACAAATGACCTAGAATAGCAAAGGCAATTTTGGCCAATAAAGACAAGGCAGGAGGCATCTCAATTCCTGACTTGAAATTATACTACAAAGCCACTATGATAAAATCAACATGGTATTGGCAACAAAATAGACCTGAGGATAAATGGAATAGATTAGAAGACACAGAGGCATCTACGAACACACTCAGCCATCTGATTTTTGAAAAAAGGGGCCAAACAAGCTTACTGGAAGAAAGATAGCCTCTTTAACAAATGGTGCTGCAAATCTTGGCTTTCTACATGTCAAAAAATAAAACTTAACCCAGCTCTATCACCATGCACTAAGCTTAAGTCAAAATTAAAACAGAAACACTCAATCTTCTAGAAGAGAAAGTAGGAGGAATTCTTGAAGACATAGGGATTGGTAAAGAGTTCATGAACAGACATATATTTGCATGGGAAACACTTGGCAGAATGAACAATTGGGATCAACTCTTCTTCAGGAGTTTCTGCACAACAAAAGAAAGCATCAACAGAGTGAAAAAACAACCCACAAATTTTGAAAAAATCCTAACTAATAAGCAATCAAACAAAAGCCTGATGTCTAGAATATACAAAGAACTAAGATATAACACGGCCCTCACATTTAAAGACCCAATTGAGAAATGGGCATCTGAGATGAATACACACTTCTCAGAGGATGAAATTAAACAAACAAACAAATATATGAAAAAATGCTCCACATCACTAGCCATTTGTGAAATGCAAATAAAAACAACACTGAGATACCATCTCACTCCAGAAAGAATTGGTAGCATAAGGAAATCAACCAACAACAAACGTTGGAGAGGTATTGGGGAAAAGGGAATACTTCTCCACTGCTGGTGGGAATGTAAACTGATACAACCATTGTGGAGATCAGTGTGGAAAATCCTCAAAATAGTAGGACTGTAAATCCCATTCAAGCCAGCTATCTCCCTACTGGGAATTTTCCCAGCAGAACTAAAAACATATCATAGTGATATATATGCAACTATGTTCATAGCAGCACAATTTGTGACAGCCAAATCTTGGAAACAACCAATGCCACATGAGGATTGGTTGAAAAAGATGTGGTATTTCTATATAGTGGAGAATTACTCAGCTATAAAGTATGACAAACTTGAAGCATTTATATTGAAGTGGATGCCACTTGAACATGTATTCATAGGTGAAATGAACCAGACACACACATGCAAATATCAAATAGTCTCCCTAGTATAAGAAGTCAAAAGAAGAAATACAAATAGAAATGTACAATAGATAAGAATTCCGTCAGCTAGTTAGGGCAAACTGAATGGCATATGCTTCAGGGTACTGATCAGCTTTTCTTCTGGATGGCTAACAACCTAAGTTCACAGATCAAAATTGGAGAAATAGAAGAGCCACAAGGCCAGCCAACATTTTGGCCCTAGCCTTTCAAGGTCAGTGAAGACTCAGTGCATAGGAGAACCTGTACTCTAACATCATGAAACTCAGTTGTGCCACTAATTTTCTGATCAAGATTATGGAGCCACAGAAGAAAGAGATAGACGATGTGCCTAGGAGAGACATATGGCGAGAAAACTTTCTCTCAGGCTCTCACAGAGAGCAAACTGGTCAAGCATAGGCTGTGACTCATCCACATGGCGGACACAGACAAAGGATCTACAGAGTAAGGTATAGGATTACAAGATCAACCCTGAAGGGACTTCACTGACCTCATCAGAAACAAAAGCTACATCTTTTGGTATATAGTTCTTGATCTATCTCAGTCTTAACCATCCAGCAGATAAGTACAGAAATGAGGTATATAATGTGGAGCCATAATAATATATTGAGCTGTAAAGGCCTACAGTCAACAACTTCTTCAGATAACTAACTATTATTGTGGACTGCTGCTCTGTGTTGGATTGTGTCACTGAGTTCAGGCACCTAAATTGGTTTAATGACAATGGAGTGCCCATCTTTGACAGGTCTACACAAAAAATGGGTATACAAAGGAAGTATCCTGTAGTGTGTGTATAAACAGTACAGTTAGGATAAATATGCTGTGCTTCTGCATAATTCTATGAGAAGCAAGATTTGCACTAATAGTGGTTGGAGCAGATATTATGTTGGCTTCTTGTACTATGGAGAAGCTCTAGGAAAATAACAAGGTAGAAAATATTAATTATTGAATCTGTGATATAATTTAGCTATAAAAATAAGATAAGTATATAGCTACACTCTCTTAATTCACTGAGTAGAGACATCAGCTATAATAATGTCTGTAAGTATAATATCATGTGTGCACCTTGTACGATACCAAAGCTCTACGAAAACTGTTTGCATTGTATTAATTTATCGAATCTGTCTTGTTAATTTGTCTTGAAACTGTCCCATTGCTATTTGTTC